>CM062829.1:9240153-9316549 GCA_031772345.1 Himalopsyche anomala
TTTAAGTTTGCTAACAATTATTTTTCCTATTAGCAGAAATAGACCTCGTAAATTATTTAATTTTTGGAATAATGTTTAAGTTTGCTAACAACCATTTTTCATAGTAGCAAAAATAGTCCTTGTAAATTACTTAATTTTTGGAATAATGTTTAAGTTTGCTAACAATTATTTTTCCTATTAGCAGAAATAGACCTCGTAAATTATTTAATTTTTGGAATAATGTTTAAGTTTGCTAACAACCATTTTTCATAGTAGCAAAAATAGTCCTTGTAAATTACTTAATTTTTGGAATAATGTTTAAGTTTGCTAACAATTATTTTTCCTATTAGCAGAAATAGACCTCGTAAATTATTGAATTTTTGGAATAATGTTTAAGTTTGCTAACAACCATTTTTCATAGTAGCAAAAATAGTCCTTGTAAATTACTTAATTTTTGGAATAATGTTTAAGTTTGCTAACAATTATTTTTCCTATTAGCAGAAATAGACCTCGTAAATTATTGAATTTTTGGAATAATGTTTAAGTTTGCTAACAACCATTTTTCATAGTAGCAAAAATAGTCCTTGTAAATTACTTAATTTTTGGAACAATGTTTAAGTTTGCTAACAACCATTTTTCTTAGAAGCAGAAATTTCGTAAATTATTTTATTTTTGGTATAATTTTTAAGTTTGCTAACAATTATTTTTCATAGTAGCAAAAATAGTCCTTGTAAATTACTTAATTTTTGGAATAATGTTTAAGTTTGCTAACAATTATTTTTCCTATTAGCAGAAATAGACCTCGTAAATTATTGAATTTTTGGAATAATGTTTAAGTTTGCTAACAACCATTTTTCATAGTAGCAAAAATAGTCAACGAATAATTCAACTGTTTATGTATGCATGTGAAGTATGCGTATTTTGGAATTTTTAGAATAATTTAAATGTGTGCTTAATATATAATATTTAAATTAGATCGATTTTGACAGTTGTGTGTTTGCCCGAGCGGTAACGATCTCAACTCATAATCTACAGGCGATGGTTCGATCGACGGTCGTGGAGTTTTTTTGTATGAAATTTTTTCAGCGATTTGTTTCGTCAAATAATAAACAGTGTATTGGGAAAATATGTCTTTAGTATGAATAAAAATATTGCGTCAGCGGAGCTGGTGAGGAGGGAGGGGGTAGGAAGTGTCAGGGGGGGGGAAAAACGCGGACAATCATGCAATCATTCGGACATTATCGAGTATTAATATATAGACTAGCTGTAAGCCCGTTGACCTCAACGGAGAGATTTTTGTTGCATTTTTAAGTAGTCAGAAAAGTTACTGGCGTGAAAAATAAATTACTAACCTATTTATTGAATAATCCAGAAATTCTGATAGTAAAAGAAATATCTCGGGGCGTATATCGACAGCCCTGCCCTGCAGTATTTAAATTGTAAATTATTTATTTTTGGAATAATGTTCTAGTTTGCTAACAACTATTTTTCGTAATAGCAGAAATTTTGTAAATTATTTAATTTTTGGAATAATGTTTATGTTTGCTAACAACCATTTTTCTTAGAAGCAGAAATTTCGTTAATTATTTTATTTTTGGTATAATTTTTAAGTTTGCTAACAATTATTTTTCATAGTAGCAAAAATAGTCCTTGTAAATTACTTAATTTTTGGAATAATGTTTAAGTTTGCTAACAATTATTTTTTCTATTAGCAGAAATAGACCTCGTAAATTATTTAATTTTTGGAATAATGTTTAAATTTGCTAACAACCATTTTTCATAGTAGCAAAAATAGTCCTTGTAAATTACTTAATTTTTGGAATAATGTTTAAGTTTGCTAACAATTATTTTTCCTATTAGCAGAAATAGACCTCGTAAATTATTTAATATTTGGAATAATGTTTAAGTTTGCTAACAACCATTTTTCTTAGAAGCAGAAATTTCGTTAGTTATTTTGTTTTTGGTATAATTTTTAAGTTTGCTAACAATTATTTTTCATAGTAGCAAAAATAGTCCTTGTAAATTACTTAATTTTTGGAATAATGTTTAAGTTTGCTAACAATTATTTTTCCTATTAGCAGAAATAGACCTCGTAAATTATTTAATTTTTGGAATAATGTTTAAGTTTGCTAACAACCATTTTTCATAGTAGCAGAAATAGTCCTCGTAAATTACTTAATTTTTGGAATAATGTTTAAGTTTGCTAACAATTATTTTTCCTATTAGCAGAAATAGACCTCGTAAATTATTTAATATTTGGAATAATGTTTAAGTTTGCTAACAACCATTTTTCTTAGAAGCAGAAATTTCGTTAATTATTTTGTTTTTGGTATAATTTTTAAGTTTGCTAACAATTATTTTTCATAGTAGCAAAAATAGTCCTTGTAAATTACTTAATTTTTGGAATAATGTTTAAGTTTGCTAACAATTATTTTTCCTATTAGCAGAAATAGACCTCGTAAATTATTTAATTTTTGGAATAATGTTTAAGTTTGCTAACAACCATTTTTCATAGTAGCAAAAATAGTCCTTGTAAATTACTTAATTTTTGGAATAATGTTTAAGTTTGCTAACAATTATTTTTCCTTTTAGCAGAAATAGACCTCGTAAATTATTTAATTTTTGGAATAATGTTTAAGTTTGCTAACAACCATTTTTCTTAGAAGCAGAAATTTCGTAAATTATTTTATTTTTGGTATAATTTTTAAGTTTGCTAACAATTATTTTTCATAGTAGCAAAAATAGTCCTTGTAAATTACTTAATTTTTGGAATAATGTTTAAGTTTGCTAACAATTATTTTTCATAGTAGCAAAAATAGTCCTTGTAAATTACTTAATTTTTGGAATAATGTTTAAGTTTGCTAACAATTATTTTTCCTATTAGCAGAAATAGACCTCGTAAATTATTTAATTTTTGGAATAATGTTTAAGTTTGCTAACAACCATTTTTCTTAGAAGCAGAAATTTCGTAAATTATTTTATTTTTGGTATAATTTTAAGTTTGCTAACAATTATTTTTCATAGTAGCAAAAATAGTCCTTGTAAATTACTTAATTTTTGGTATAATTTTTAAGTTTGCTAACAATTATTTTTCCTATTAGCAGAAATAGGCCTCGTAAATTATTTAATTTTTGGAATAATGTTTAAGTTTGCTAACAACCATTTTTCATAGTAGCAGAAATAGACCTCGTAAATTATTTAATTTTTGGAATAATGTTTAAGTTTGCTAACAACCATTTTTCTTAGAAGCAGAAATTTCGTTAATTATTTTATTTTTGGTATAATTTTTAAGTTTGCTAACAATTATTTTTCATAGTAGCAAAAATAGTCCTTGTAAATTACTTAATTTTTGGAATAATGTTTAAGTTTGCTAACAATTATTTTTCCTATTAGCAGAAATAGACCTCGTAAATTATTTAATTTTTGGAATAATGTTTAAGTTTGCTAACAACCATTTTTCATAGTAGCAAAAATAGTCCTTGTAAATTACTTAATTTTTGGAATAATGTTTAAGTTTGCTAACAATTATTTTTCCTATTAGCAGAAATAGACCTCGTAAATTATTTAATATTTGGAATAATGTTTAAGTTTGCTAACAACCATTTTTCTTAGAAGCAGAAATTTCGTTAATTATTTTATTTTTGGTATAATTTTTAAGTTTGCTAACAATTATTTTTCATAGTAGCAAAAATAGTCCTTGTAAATTACTTAATTTTTGGAATAATGTTTAAGTTTGCTAACAACCATTTTTCATAGTAGCAGAAATAGCTTCGTAAATTATTTAATTTTTGGTATAATGTTTAAGTTTGCTAACAATTATTTTTCATATTAGCAAAAATAGTCCTTGTAAATTACTTAATTTTTGGAATAATGTTTAATTTTGCTAGCTTATTTTTTATATGTAACATTGATATTGTTGCCTGAACATGAGCTCGTAATCATCTGATTTATTGAATAAAAATTTTGCCGCAAGAACGCAATAATTGTCAACAATATACCAGTCGTATACTGCTTCTTCAATTGTGTAAAGCAATATAAGAAAAACAATGACGGCCATTTTAATTATCCTGAAATTCCCAAGGAGTCTGATGTAATAATCTAATATTCAAATTAAGGAGAGAGTCTAATTTATATTCAAGGCGCAAAATTCTGCCGTCCATTTGAGCGGATCCAGAGAATATAATTATGTTCATTATTATCACTCCACTTATAACACGGTTTATGGAAATTTAAACGCATTTACGATTTAACGATGGCTTTTATTGTTGACATAAACCACAAGAGATAAACAAAACCATTTAGTGTACATCCAAGATTTAATTGAAATTCAGATTGGAGTTATTTCAAACCAACATTAATTTAAACGAAGCCTCCAGTTAATTATCTTATGAAATTAAAAAAAAAAACAACAATGATTAACATATAAAATGAGGCTGTTAACTTTTTTGTTTCATTGATTTATGATCTTGTTTTTTTTTACTCTCATAATGTATGTAACATTAAAACGCTTAGATTTGTTACTCAAATTTCTTTAAAGTAAAATGAAAATACCTTTTAAGTCAAATGTACAGATAATGACCCAAAAGCAGTGCTTTGAAAAATGGCATTTCGGCACCTTTCCATCCGGATTTTGAATGTTTCCAATCAACAATATTCGCAAAAAAATACTTCGAAAACTTTTGATTTTTAGGGAGAAAAAAAGATGATTATTTATTTCGAAAATAACTAATAAGAGCAAAAACTTTGAGCTGCATTATATAATATAAATAAGCAAAGAAAAAAAATCAACATTTCAATGTGTTGAAAAGTGAAATAAATCCCCAAGAACTGAATGTAAATGAAATGGGTCATATTTTTATTTCCTCAAACGCAAAGGCTCTGAATTCTAACGTAACTTCGGATGTAATCGGATGGACTTTGTGGATGTTCATTTTCAATAGATAATTAATTATATTTGATAACTTTATTATTCTAAATTTTATTTTATACTTGTCGTAATAATTGATGTTGTACAAGAATGCTAATGTAATTATTATATTATTAAAACACTGATTATATTAATGTCAATTCAAATTTATTAAACAGTGTTTCTTAAATTAAACAATTAATTATTATGTGGTTATGATCTAAGCTAAATATCTACAAAAAAAGGGTGCTATATTATAAGTGAACTATAAAAACTACAAATAGCATATAGTACATTAACTAAATGATCAAATTCTAAGAAACCACCATTTTGATATTCTTGTCTTGTATTCAGTATTCATACCACCCATAACGGATTACTAGAAAGAAACCGTACAACCTTGCTTTGAGATATTATGGTGTTCTCAGTTTGGTACAGTTAGTTGTACGTAGATACATTGCAGTAAAATCTTTTTCCATCTGCGTTTACGTAACGTACGAGTAACATATTTCAGAAATTATACTGCATTGCAGGATGTGCAGGCAAATGATTTCAAAGCTCGGAGAGTATATTTTCAAACATGAAAATATCTAAAAGCTCGCTCGATTTCAAACACACTTATTTAGATTTATGTTTTTATATTATTTCATCATCTAAATTTTCAATAGGTCATCACAGCATCAGTTGTTTTACGAGAACTAATAAAAAATATAATAATTTCTCGCTGTGTTCGAGTTTGGCAAGTGCTCGACTTTGCCGATCAGGTGTGTCTATGATCGATTCCTAGTAGAACAATGTCAAATTGAGATTTAAAATTTTTTAATTTGAGATCTAAGACATGTGTGATTGTGATGCAATTTCTCCCCGAGTGGGTCTCGAGTGACTTACTAAAAATTTTCATCTGGGTTATCTTGGATGATCTTTCAATTTCAGAATATTTGGTGCATTAGCATTGTTAATGCCAAAAAGAAAACTAATATTTATTTTCTCAACCTACATTTTTTAAGAGAGAAAAATGGAAAGACAGGGATTTTAAAGGTTTAACATTTAGCCAAGGACATGAATGTAAAAAATGACAAAAATGCATGTTTATAAACAAAAATCCACAAAGTAATTGAAAAATCAATGATTTGGAATTTAATATGATTATGCCAACCAAAATGTCGCTTTCTAAAATTGAAAGTTCACGCTCATTGATAATACAGGATGTGATGATACATAAGGTTGTTAAAACCAGCTGTTACAACTGCATTTCTATATGCAGTCAAAAGTTTTATGAAATGCCGCACTGCCATTAAAAATATTTCACAGATATACAGTAGGTCTTCGATGTAACGGACCAACTATTCGTTCAAATGTAAAAAATGTTTCACTGCTTTTCAACAATGTTTTGCATATGAGAATCACGTCATACCTCTTACACTCGAATTCGATTCATAATACTGCTGCCCTGTTCGTGGAATGAACGCAGCACTGACGTTCGCAACGCTGGTCATTGATTTACACAGATGTTTAATTTACTAACTCAAATTGAAAAGATGCATTTATTACGAAGAAATGATTGTAAAAAAACTACGATTTTTTATTGTTATGAGTCGCATATTTTGTAAATAACTTGACCAGTGAAAAGTCTTTAGGTGGTTAAATGAAAGAGGATGTGGGTGGCATCACTGGGTGTTCGGATCCTGCTACCCCTCCTTCGGAGTCATAGAAACGCGTCGTTGCCATGGTGACCGGCCACAGCTAGCAGTGCTTGCAAAACATCTATTGTGTTCAATAGAAAATAGGTCGGTTATAGATTACAGTGTATGAAAGTTTGCTGTTTGGATGAACTCATGTACTACTTTTATTATAAAAGTCTTGGTTTGTATTTTAAAATTAAAGTACCAGCACGAGAATAGAGCTCGTTTATATTTTAGAAGAAACGTTAAATGCAATTGATTTATTATTCTAGAAAATTGCTTTTATATCATCAATTATCAATATTCTGTTTATCGTCACATGAAAACTAAACTGGGATATCTAAAAGCATAGGCTTCTTTATTTTGCTATAAACATTCATTTCCCCTTCAATAATGTAAGTGCTGTAGTGGGATATCTGTCTTAGAAAGAAAAATCTCTTTTAATTTCAGATAAATTACCTTAATACGGGTAAAAATATAGCACAGCATTGTATAGCATCTCAATTCTAGACTTTTGAAATGATCCAGTATAGCTACAGGCGACACATTATACAAAGTTTTACTGATATTTATTATATAATAGATACAGTAGGAGAGTTTTACAAGGTAAGTTCGTATCCTAACGGTTAATGCTTGCAATTTTTTTTTTTTGCTGAGTACATGAGACGCCTGGAATAAGTATTGGTTCTTGTCAATTCATTCTTGATAGATGTGAATATTTTTAGTGAACCGTTAAACGCTTTGTCTATTTTCTAAAATATAAAATATGTTTTTTTTAAACCATATCCGCTCTCAATGTGGAATATTTGGACTTTCAACAGAGCTTATAGCAACATAAATTGTTATACGAAAATCTTTTTTCGAAAAGTAATGATAGCAAACATATATTGCAAATCAATTTATGAAATTCTCCGTATTAGATTTTACGCCAGTGAGCACTACAATCAAATTCAGTGACGTTTACCACTCGTCTTCAGTCCTGCCTAAAACACGTATTGTTTTATATTAATATCTGTAAATTGACCTATACTATTGTATTCCTTTCGCCATCGTAAATTTGTGAGGTGATATTTTTCTAATCTACTTGTCTCTAAAAAATGATTAAAAATATACTTCTTAAAATAAATTGATTACTTTATTGATTTTTATCAACACGCATGATTGTCTGTGACATTTTGATTCTTTCCAGCTTATTTTATTACATCCCAAAAAAGACGTACAGAAAGCGATTATCAATCACAGTCATTTATAAACACAGTAATGCTTGCTTTACTTTTATAAAAGGTGTGGCGACTACGGTACAACCATTTTTTGATAAGCAACTTTTTTATAACGTTAATATGCTTTAGTAAGAGTCCACACACTTCAAATTGCGAGCGAAAATAGTGTGTACGGTAAAGTCTAAATTATTCCTGGAAAACATCACATTTTACAATAAAATCACTCTCGCTGTCAATGACAGTTTTACTGTGGTGTGGCGATACGACGCTGTCGTTTAAAAGTTCTAGAAGCACGCCGAAAAGTGTCTTGAGAAGCCTCGTCGCCAGTCTATCGTCACGTCCTTCATAAGATGCAGGAAAACTAATAACATGACGAGCATCGAATATTCCACATCGAATGAATGTGACGCCATTTTTAAACAGGTCAACTGAAATGTTAAGAAGTCATTTATTTATGTAAGGCATTTTGAAAACTAGAGCGAAATGAAAACTTTGTTTTATTGTAAAAGTTTTTTGTGTATTGTATGATATTTGATAAATCTAAAAAGACGTTGTAAGATTTGAAAAAGTATTTTTAATGGATTCAGTGGATCTTTTTGGAAGTTTATTTTATATATAAAATTAAAATTGATAACTACAGGTTTTGCAGAACATTGTGACACATGTTTTGCTTCATTAAGAACCATCCTCAGATAAAATATCGTATTTGGAATTATTATGCCACCTGTGTGGCCGAGTGCTACGAAGGTCACGGGTTCGAATCCCAGTACGGACAGTTTTATAAATTGATTTTTCAATCGATTTATGAATTCCGTTTGAAGGCATGGATATGTGATGTCTTGAACCCCCCTCCCGCCCATCCTATCCTATGAACGGGCCGTATCGAGAGCGATTAGCTTACCACTAGTCCTGTCCTAGCTCTATCCTTCTATCCCTACTCTCTTTGGAAAAAGAGAGGTTGAGCAACTGAGTAACAAGCAGTTCTCGTAGAAACACTTCTGTTGAGATAAACTCCATTGGGAGTCCATATGCTCCACATTGGGAGCGGACATGGTTAAAAAAAATTGGAATTATAATATAATAAGATTTACGAATAAACTGAAAGTTGAGTAGTTGATCGTAAGTGGAAAGAAATTAATAAAAATAAACTTAATATTTTTTATTCATGTCCACTCCCAATGTGAAGCATATGGCCTCCTTTTGAAGGTATCTCAACAGAAGCTATTCTACGAGAACTGTTTTTACTCAGTCGCTAAACTTCTCTTTTTTCGAAGAGAGTAGAAGAATAAGGCTACAACAGAACTAGCGGTTAACTAACGCTCTCGCTACGCCCAGTTATTAAAAGATCGAAAGAGTGGGAAGGTATTTTTAGACATCACAAGCACCCACGCCTTCGAACAGAAATCGAAAAAATGCTGTTCGTACTGGGACTCGAACCCGCGAGATTCGGCACGGAAGCCAACGGTGCTAACCGCTGCGCCATACGACCCCTTCAACTTAATAGAATCAGGTGTAAACTGTTAATAAATAATGTTTTGATCGAAAAGATGTCTTCCCGCTCTTGAATGTATTTTCCTAATGCTTCCCTCCCCGTTGTGAGTCCCTATCCATTTTAGTCAGAAAGTCCGTCTAAAATACAGAAAAAAAGTCAAAAAATATTGATCAAAAAAACAAAACAAGTGGAATAATAGTTGTCAATTTAAATTCGATATTAATAATCAATTTTCACAAAATTGCTGCCGAATCCATCGCCAATACCTTACGTATAACTTTCATAAATGAAAGCTTAGAATCAAAATGAGTAAGGTAATTATTTATGAACTTTGTCGATGTTGTATGAACTTTACAAATTACTTAATTATAAACTTAAAAGTTTTGCCTTGCTTCTATTGTAGTGGTTGGGTAAATGCAATATATGTTGACACAATATGACGTTCAAATATACGTAAGATTACCAGTTAAAACACACACAATATTTGTATTATTCGACTATTCTTAAAAAATCTAATTTACTGATGATATTGTATGTTGGTCGAGTCTTATGGCACAGCGGTTAGCGTTGTTGGTTTCCGTGCTGGATCTCACGGGGTCGAGTCCCAGTAAGAACAGAATTTTTTCGATCGATTTATGTTCGAAAGCATGAGTGTTTGTGAGTAACAAACAGTTCGCGTAAAAAAAATCTGTTGAGATACCTCCATCAGTAGGCCATATTCTCCATATTGGGAGTTGACATGAATAAAAAATCTCTGTTTGAACGATGGCTTCAAATATTTAATTTAATGAGGTGAATTTTGACTTTTGGTGATTTGGTGCAATACAAAATAATCTTTTTTTGTGCACTACTATCGGTGCATTAACGCTCCACCCCACGTGTTTAGGTTGGGGTTGTACTGTGCGTTAAACGCCGTTGTACTGAAGTTGAAGTACCAGATAATCCAGTGAATTCAATATGTAATTATTTTTTTATGACTTCTAGGCCAATCTAGTATTCCGATTATCTTGTTTATTTGTGTTAAGCGTAATCTTTAGATCATAATAATAAGTCATTAATAAATATTTTTTCATTGCAAGTGTTCTATTTATCGGCTTATTTCCCTTTTGGTTTTATCAAAAAAACGGTGTCTAATCTCACATGGTTTTTGGATTTCTCTTACGTCAAACCTCTATGTTTTTTTTACGACATAAACGTACATATAAGATATTTATGAGTCGGAATAAGGCATTTTTAAATACCACGTGAGATTCTCATTTTTGAGGACGATTTTCTTAAGAGTAAAAAAAAAATGGTTTCTACATCAAACCATACAAGTCGATTGAAATATGGAAGAATATGATAGAAGACAAAAAGGTGACGAAAAAGTCAAACAATAGTATTATATATAACAGATAGATGTCACAAAAGAAAATACTTGGGCTAAGTATTTTTTTAATAAATATATGAGAAATTAAACAGTAAAAAATTGTCAGAAGCATTGAAAAAAATATGCGTTTAGTTTACTAGTAAAGCTAAAATGTTTTCTTAGACGATTCTTCTTCATTCTCAACAGGTGTTTGGATATATTTTCAGCTTTATTTGTTTTGGCTGTTTGAGATAACGGTATTGAATTTTACGAAGTGAAAATCGGGAAACGAATATACTCAAAGTCAAACGGATATCCTTGTTTTAAAAATAAACAAAAAACAGTTGACAGAATATAATAATATTACTTAACATTGAAAAAATCAAATACTAAATGAGATCGACTGCGTCGTTGATTGCAATTAAAGAAATAAATGGTAAAATACTTATTAGCAATTATTATATAATACGTCTACAAACTGCTTTTTTTCTCCAGCGGATTTGCTTTAAACTCGGCGACATATTAATATATATTTTTAATAACCAGTCGTAATCTTTACGTGGCAGTTTGTTGAAGTAGTACTATTTTCTAGACTAAAAGACTTTTTATGTTTAACGTTTCTTGAATTGTTGAATTGCTTTTCTTTTTGGTTATCGTACAGCTTCAACTCAATGCGGACTGTCTGGGACACACAGCTGTACTCGATTAAAACCAAATGCCACTTGTTCAACGCTTGCATTCTGCCGGTACTGCTTTACGGTTGCAAATCATGGCACCTGACGAAGACTGAGGTGAGGTGGTTTGATTTTGTGAGGAATTCGGACATAAGGGAGCGTGCAAGACAGCCTTCCGTCACGTCAGTGGTTATGAAGAGACGTTGGAACTGGCTGGGTCACGTGCTGCGGATGCCTCCGGAAAGCCTCAATCCTGCCTGCCTTTTCTTTCGAACGGTAGGATTCCGGCGTCCCGGACGTCCGTCGGGTACTATCCGTAGGATGTACTCGGTGGGACTGAGGGATGCTGGCATGTCATGGGAGGAATCAAAGCAATTGGCGGGAGACAGGGAAACATGGAGGTGCCGCGTGGCGGTTATATGCTCCTCATAAGGAACGAACATGGCAAACGAAGAAGAAGAAGACAGCTTCTTTTGGTGTTTAATGATAAAGTTTTGCTTTATGCTTTTTCATTATTTTTCTTTACGTGTAACTTTATGAATTATCACGTAATTTATCAATAAATTAATGACTTTAGTAAAAGTAAAAATGAAAATATTCCGAAATTTTATAAGAATAACTGGCTAAAGTGCTGAAATCTAGCTTATTTTTCTTAAAGATAAATTTTAGTTGATTATGTGTAAAAGTAATATTGTTTCTCGAACAAACAAAGTTCAAGAACGATGATTTAATTTTTCATTATACCAAATAAAATACAATAGCTTTTATCTGAACGATAATATCGCCCTTTTTACTAAATGCAACAACGCTTTATTTCTAAAAATGTTAATTTCTTTTCTTATGTAAAAAAAAATAACGTATTAAATATGCCCCAAAAAAGCACGAAACTTTTTATCTTCAGGGTTTGTTAAAAGTAAATAATTGTTTTTTTTTTTTTTTAAATTTTAAATTTATAAAAAAAATAATTGACATTACAGCTTACGCCAATGCGTCAAATATTTTAAAAGTTGAAAGATCATACAAGATATACTCGATGAGAATTTTTGAAAGTCACATGAGATTAACTCAAGGAGAATTGACTTCACAAACACCCATTTCTTAGATCTCAAATTAAAATTGAAAAAATCCAATTTTGACATTGACCTTACCGGGAATCGAACCCGGACTCACCTGATCGGTAGAGCAAGCTCTTACCAACTAGACCAAAGCGGGCGAAGTGTTTTAATTACCAAGTGAGTAAATATTTAGAACGGAATTGTTTTTTTTTTTAAGAATTTATAATATTAATTTAAGTAGGATAAACAATTTAAAAAGTTCACCACCAGCAACCAATAATGAAGAACCAAATTTAGCTTTTATGCGTATTAAAAGTTTTTGAATTTATTTTAACCGTGAAAGTAATCCTCGCTATTTTAATTAAGCATTGTACACAGCGTTGGACGTGTACTGGAATCACTAATCATCCTGACGTTTTATTTTCTAAGGAGTTAAAGTTGAGCTCTTATTTTTTATTTTACGTAACAAGAAAAAGGAAGACCCATCCTTCGTTAGTTGGTTGTAAAGATGTGCAGCATCGGAGGAATATAAACATGCAGCTTTAATTAAGCTCATTAAAAAATGAGATAGACAACTAAGCTATTTTGACCTCGCTCGTTTATTTCCTGGAGAATATAAAACTTTACTATAGAAAATGTAATTTGCATATTAAGTATTTCAATTGAGCCCCTGAGATGTGCAGTGAGCTAAGTAGCAAAACTGTGAAATATTCCACGTCTTTAATTTGTGTTTTTGTGGATTGCATATTTTTTAATTAAAGAAAAAACACTATTGCAGTGTGTATTAACTAAGCTCACTTTACTTTTACGTTGTTTTAAGACATGTAGAATATTATAGACATTTAACGTAGTTTTTTCTTGAAATACTACTCGGCTCAATTCACTTTTCAATAGTGAAGTAAGCCGAGTGAATATTTTTTTATTATTTAAGAGGTGGTGATATCTAAGAGTATAGAGAAATTTATCGTCCGTAATTCACCGCAAGCAGTTTACCGCCGATCGAATAAACAACGCGTAGCCTACAAATAATCGCTAGCATATTTTATCACCAGGCGATACATATTATTTATTATAAAACTTAATACCTATTTATTGTTACAATAATTAATTTTTGACTACTTCTTTTTGATATATGAAAATATCTAATCGACTTACATATTTTCACACAGTTATTTTTTTGTTTCCGTGCTATTCTCTCACAGTACATAAAATTAAAAAATAGGTCCATCGGCAGAAACATTAATAAACATATTTTTTTATGATCTAACCCAGGCGTGGGGAACCTGAGACCTTAAGACCGCATGCGGCCTTTTAACTACTCTGGTGCGGCCTTCTGGCCAATTCTGTAATTCTGTACATTTTTGTAAATTTGTAAATTCCTAGCATGTTCTGACCGTAAATTCCTGTTTCCAGCCCAAGATTTCCTAGTCAATGTTTACTGCGGCTTTATGTCGAATCAGAAAAATGAATGTGGCCTTTAGAGAAGAAAAAGTTCCCCACCTCTGATCTAACCCAAACATCTCATTGCTTCTAGATGGTAAAATATCATAGCGATCGTTTGCAGACTATATATTATTAATGGGATAAATTAATTAAGTAATCTAGTAATTAATTACTGATGGAGTAGACTTTTCCCGAAGAAAAGTTGACTCTTAAGTCAATGCTTTAAAGCTTCATTCACTCGGGTGTAGAGGACACAAGTTCGAGTGTCTGAATAGAAACTTTTATAAATTAATTTAAGAATCTATCTATGAATTTAAAATTAACAGATGTATAAATAGTTAGACGTCTGTGATATTTTAATTCTTACCACACAGTCACTGAAAAACTGATTCACTGATAAAAAGTCATTTTATAAAACCATCCCATTTCCTTACCCTTTCTGGAAAGTAGAAGACCCATCAACATACAACAGTATTGTAAACATTATTTGTATCCTTAATGAAGTATCCATTTCATCTATATTGGGACAAGAAATAATAAAGAAATGCAATTGCTGACACTGGTATTTTACACTAAAGAATCTATTGGAAACCACACTATAAAACTTCTCTTTATAATCTTGGAAGAATTTACATTTTTTTTAAACAGGTAAAATGTGGATGAAGAATATCTCTGAAACCTTTGAGTCACGCTACGAATTCCACTCTTCTACAACAATTGAATTGTGGAACAGCTCTTTGATGAAATTACGCAAAAGTGTGGAACTCGATGAAATCTCCTTTGTGAGATCGTCCGTTCATTTACGTGACACCAAAACCAAATTAAGTTTTTCCCATTAACTTAGTAATTCGATTGACATTTTGCATTCATTGTCTACAGACAGACACTTTCAATTCCACTGATTTTCAGACATAAAACATGAACTGAAATTTATAAAACTAATATTCTATACTATGTTGTTCGATTGCCGTGGTCACATGATTACGTGTATTGGATTGGATTAGTTTTGCTTTACCTCATTGACGTAATCGCCGCCTTTTGTGAAATAAAATTATTCAAACTCCCCAAATAAGAACGATTTTTTAAAGGAAAGTTTATAAATAAATTATCGTACGATAAAGGATCTATATTATACTGTTTAAAATGAAGAAAAACGCAAACGAATGAATGGTGACTGATTGTATCACGGCAACTTTCAATGATTCATTCGCTCTCTTGAATTTGGATCATAAAAGTGAATAAAGTTCAATAAAGGCCTTTGTTGAGTATATATTTGAATGGTCGACGTAGTTTACTTTAATCACAATGCTCACGGGTTCAAATCCTAGTACGGGCATATTTATTAATTTAATTAAAAGCATGGATGTCTGTGATGTCACAAATCTTACTACCACCTTTGCGATCCTAAAAATGAGACGCTAGGAATGCAATTTGTTAATTATTAGTTCAGTTTATGCTTTCTCTTTCTATTATTTACTCTCATCGCATAAATATAGGCTAAGCAAATGAGTAACCAGCATCTTTAGAAAATAAAACTTCTGATAAAATCAGCTCCATTAGAAGACAACATGCTCAACATTAGAGAAGGTATGGTTTTTAAGAGTTATCAATCCTACAGTAACAGATTTAAATAATAAAATAAAATTATACATTGGCAGCCACGCAATCATGTTACAAGATATTGTGTTTTTTAAATGGTGCATAATTTATCAGTTTTTACTGAAACTTTGCAAGAGTTTTTTACGAGCTGTGACCTTTTCAGCGAAAACCATGAATGTCTCCTTGAAGTCTGTCACATTTTTAAGCATCGGAAGTGATTAGTGTTTTTGAAAGAAAGCACCTTACTTCAGCCAGAAGTGACATCACTGCAGAACTTTTAAAAAGCTTTTGTTTCGAATGTACAATATGCCTACAAAGTTATTTATGGTTGGAAAGTTACCTTTGTGACGAAAAACTTAAAATATAAATAAAATGATTGTTAGGAAACTAATAATTTTGAGATCAAAACTCAACAATCGAAGAAATTGTATTTTTTTTTTTTTTTTGATATATTTATTGTGTAATAAATAGTGTGACATTAGTTTAAAGCCGTTCTTGTTGCCGATTGGTATTCATTCTTAATGTTCTGACATACTCAGTTCCACATACATAAACAAGTTCATGTTGACCAAAACAAGAGGTGCAGAGTTATTATTAGAAGTTTTTATATATCTTCTTTATAGTGGCCAATCGTGCAACTACTTAATTAACAAGTACCATTTTCAATTCTACGATTCCGCAAAAAAAAATATCAGGATGATTGACATTATCTAAAATAGAAAAATCTTCATTTAGCTTCACTTATTACCTGTGAGTAGGGAATCCAATCCCGAACCAAAATGTCGATCCCGGGTTTCCGGGATTACAATTTTATGATCCCGGGATCCCAGAACTAGTCCCGAAATTGTTTTTTTATAGTGCTACACATTTTATTTTTATAAATGAAATTTATAATATTGGTCAAAAATTAATTATACAATTTATTCTATACTATATTCTCTATTATAGTATCTTGGGAATGCGACCGTAGAAATAATGAAATATATTTTTTGACACTGGTTATATAGGAGCTTAAAGGAGTGATTTTTTGTTGAGTCTAATTTTAAAGAGTTACTATGTTATTGTTTTACCACCTCAGCCAGAAGTTTTATTTAAAAAAAAGTCATATAAATAGTTAGAACAATAGAAACATCACTTAAGTTATCTTCAAACTGGATTTGACAGATAATAATATACACAACAACGCACAAAACGTAAAGCAAAGCCGAAATGGCATTAGAATAAATAAAAAATCAATCAACATTGCAATATGAGAAAGAAACAAGAAACATTTCATACTGATAAAAAACGTCTCATCGCCAAAAGTGTCCACTTTCAGTAATCTATAATATGCTCTCGAATTGAATATTTTTGGGATTCATTAAAATGTAATTTATTACCATAACTGACTTCTAGTATTTAATTTTATAACTTTCGTCTGCAGAGTTTATTTTCGAATATGTTATCTTTATTGTGCTTTATGAAACATTGAACAATGGACTATTGTTTATTATATTTAAGGATTCGACAATCAATTGGGTGCGTTTTATTTTACAAAGCCAAGACGATTCTATTTTATACGAAAATCAATCCCGAAACTTTCGGGATCATGTCTTCTAGTCCCGTGATTGAAATGTATCGAAAACTGTACGGGATCCCGGGATCCCGGGGTTGGATTCCCTACCTGTGAGATATAATATGTATGTGACTAATTCACGGTTTGCCAATACAGAAAAAGATATTAAAGTAGATAGACACCTCAATAGCTTACAAAAATAGAACCGTACCGTTTCTTAATTAATTAAAAAGTACTAGTATATTATTAAAAACTTAAAATAGATAATTCATTTTTCTCTATGATTATTTATTTAGCCTGGCTTTTGTTTTATTCTCAGCTCCTCTTAAAATGTTCATATTATTTACGAGCAATTTGTGGACAGGCTTATCTCAAAATCTCTCTGTTTTCCAAAGTACTTTGTGCGAAAGTTGTGAAGACAGAACACAAGAAAAAGCTGAATAAACGTTACCGTAGCAACGCGTTAATACAGTTCGTAACGCAAGAGTTAAAATACAGTTACTTTTTTGGGCAAAGAAGAGGCTAAAATTTAATGTTTACGCCTGCCCAAAATATGTAATGACATGATATTTCATTGCCTCACCAAATCGTTCGTGCTATGAAAAAAATGATTCGATTTGTGCGGTTGATTTTACCAATCTTAGGATAAAAAGATCAAATAAAATAATTACTGGTCAACAATATTTCTCCTAAGACAAGAAGTTCTCTGCTCGGCAAATCTAATCGCTGAACATACCAAACCAACAAATGCGCGACATAATTTTCGACTTTTCGCAAACATTAAAAAATAAATGTTAAAAGTTTGTGTGGTGTTTTGAATCTGCTGCGCGATGCGGAAATTGATGTTTACCAATACCTTTTGTATAATTGTTAGTAGAAGATATTTTGTTACATGGCTATCTATCTAGATCACTGTCATAATGATTTTTTTAAATATTAGTTTATATAACAAATAATAAATAAATTTTAGTGTGAAAATGAAGCTCTTTTAATTTTTTGAAGACCATTTCTGAAAAATTGAAACATGTCTCAACCAGATATTTGTAGAAATAGATAGACTCAACTGGTTTTTGCATTATGAAAATCAGTATTGCAATATTGGAAAATGAACATTTGAAATACCAGGATATTAGTTTTGGCAATACCGGTATTGCAATTTTTTTCTTGCTGTCGTGTAAGAAAGGTAGACAAATAAAAACTTCATTTTATTAGAATATAATATATAATGTACAAGTATTATACAATATTGGCAATCAATGTAAATATTAGGAGGATTCGATATTGATATTTACACTGTGTAAACAAATACTTTTATATTCGAAAGCAGGTCGTTCATATAACAAATACGATAATATACGATATATAGGATAAGAGTCTGAAGTATTACGACTGTTGTAATGTGATATTTACACTGAAAAGAAAAAGCAGTAACTGCATTTTGTTCAATAGAAAATGCTATTTGTATTTTTGATTGCTATTGAGAATTTGATCTTTAATACACAGTAAGCAATGTTATTTATTTTTTGAAAAGTGATATCACGGATGTGTCTTCAACAAGGATGGCAATCTATTACATTTGTTTATTGCAATTTGCATTACAGCTGTTGCCATTACGCCATGCATTAAGTATTCAAATATAACTAAGCGAAACGGAAAAAAATATGAATACATGTAATCCTGATTGATGATTATAAATGAAAATTAAAAATTAAAAAAATAAATATATGATATGCATTTGTATTGGCCAAATATCTTTTCCAACTGACGTCTCATATGAATGACATGACAAAGTTTCAGTTTTACAAATGCAAATGTGTTATAACCCTCAAGAGGTGAAGTGAGCCAATTAGTAAAATGGTAAAACTTTTCTATTAGAATCACGATTTTACTTGGTGTTTTAGTGGATTGCATATTTTTATTTGAGGGAGATAACACTATTGTGTGTATTTACTGAACTCCCTACATTTACGATAATTTAAGACATATAGAATATTATAATGCATCCAACTCATTTTTTCTTAAAACACCACTTTTCTCACTTTACCTCTCATGTGCTCATTATTATCATATTGCATATTATATGGTACAATATTTCGAAAACAAAAAAATAAACGAACCAACTTGTGCACAAAAATTAAAAAAATATTTAAGGTTAATTTATTGTATATTTATAGGATATCCGGAACGTTCATTTAAAAAATAATAACTGTCTATCCATTAGATCCAATGGAGTTTGAAATCATTTTTCACGTTTTATGCTTAATTGTTCTTAATAATACGATACAAATAAAAAATAAATGTTGGAATTTTATGGTCCAGGTTTGACCTGCAACGACGACTTAGTTTTAAAGTATTGATAAAAAATGTATTTCAAATAAATATAATATGATTTTTATTTGTTATGGTCTAAGAAAAAAAAAATGTCATCTACTTGTTGTGATTTTCCATTATTTACACATGTAAAATTACCTATCGCCTTATCAGCGAGATAAATCGAAAATACTAGTTTCGGTATAATTGAACATTAACGTTTGTGTTATTCCTTTAAAACAGTTATTTAGCTACTTTTATGATTTATTTAAAAATATAAAAAAAGGTTTTTTTTTGTACTCTTATTTTTATATAGTTATTTTACTTATATCGCAGATGATTTGAAGTTACAGAGCAATATCAATAACTGCAAATGAAAGAATTTTATTTTAAATGGGACATTAAAAAAAAAACAGTTTTTTATTACAATGGTTAACCTTTCAGCTATCGATCGACATACTCTATCCAAATATCGACTATTTTTATTTGATCTCAATGTTGTTTTACAGTAGCTATATACTTTATTGATATTAAATGAACACATGCCGTATTAAAATTTTAATTTAAAAATAAAACTTATTTTAGTTGTAACTTATGTTCATTTAAAAATAAATTTGAGTTCAGAAAATATTCACTAGCTAAACAAAATTAGTACTTCATTTTGTTAATGTATTTTTTCAATAAATGTTACTTAGTAATTCACGATATCTTTTATATTAAAAAAAATCAATCCGTTCCCATTCTTTTCGCCTTGACAGCGTCAGACGTTGAATATTAAAATCCATAAAATAATACGGTTGGATCGACATGAAACATAAAATAACTCAATTTGCTATTTTGATTTCATTAAACGTCGTTGGCAAAGGGTAAATAAAATTTAAATCAGTATTCAAAGATTGAAAGAAATTTTATTGAAATGTCAAATGGTCCGAGAAAATAATATAATACAATTTTATGTGATAGTATTTATACAACGTAATGTCAAAGTGTATACTGATTAGCAATTTGACAGTAAATTATATGATATAACTACTATTGTAGTGTAAAAGTGAACTGATCAACCACCGCCCGTCATGAACGGTTGATGGGTATATTTGCTTGTAAATTTCCCATATGTGGTCAGTAATGCTTTTCCTTAAAATTTAGTCAGATGATTTATGAATTTGTATCCAAATGCAAACTTTATCGGCTCTATCCGATCCTGAAAACGGGTCGTAGAGGAAGCTTACTACGAGACTAGTCCTTAATAGTCCTCGATAGCTGGATTCCTCGAAAAATTTCCATATCAGTGTTTGGTAAACAAATGATTTTGAGATATTCCACAAAGAATAACTACTTAAACAATGGTGACCCAAATAAATCGCCGATCTATGAGTAATAACTTTAAATAAAATATTTTTTTTACATCTGTGGCTGACTTCACTACTCATTGGATAAGAGACAGTCCTTATCCAAAATCTATTTAAGACATCCGTGCCTAAAGAGTTAATGTATGGTTGCAAAATTGTAAGCGATAAACGAAGATCATTTCATGTAACTTATTCTGATTATCATTCAAGATTTCCGTTCTCTGCATATCGTAAATATACATCGGTGCCTGTCCCCCGCCTTAAAACTTTCTATGTTCCTATGTGATCCAAAAGGAGCGACTAAGACACCTGTTAAGAAACGCTGTCTTAAGTCATGACAACTCTGAGAATTTTTCATATGCGAGAGCACGTTGCTAATGTGACTACAAATATGTAAAATGTGTAAGTTTCTCATGTACTTATATTGTACTATTCCATACTGTAAATATGTTTTATAGGTTTTATCTTCCCTTAAGCTAGTCTCACGCCCTGTAGAATGCTTTCAATAAAAGGAAGCCTTAGAAAAGATGGCTTAGCTTTTTTCATATTCTTAGTATTCCATTTCACGACACCCTTTTCCGCTTTACTGGTCAATAAATTTTAAAAAAGTCTACCAAAACGAATCATTCTTTTTTTATAGTATGGCTAAAAACTTTCCTGTGACTATTCTTACTAATGTTTCACATCCGTGTCAGCTACAAATGTAGATCATATGGCATCCTAATAAAGGTATTCTAACAGAAGATTTTCTACGAGGACACATTGTTATTCAGTTTCTTAAACTCACTTTTGTTTTTGAAGATAGTAGTGATATAAAGAATAGAGCTCGGATAGAACTAGTGGTTAGATGATAGCTCTCACAACAATCCATTTATTATGGATTGGAAAGAAGAACAAGAACTTGTCTTATAACAAAAATCAATAAATCGATTTAAAAAAATGCTGTTCGTACCAAGATTTAAATTCGTGAAATCAGTCGCGTCAACGACGTAAACCACTGCACCACCGACCCGATATTGTTACGAAAAAACAATAAAGTCATTGATAGAAATAAACATGTTAAATAAGATAGGCGGCTCACCATTGTTGAATTTATTTCCATTGGGTTTTACTGTAATAGAAGTGTGTAGTAAATTTATAATTAGTATTATCAATTACGGCATCTAATTTTGAGATTTCTGGATTGAAAATTGAAAATAAAATCGTGTATAAATTCGATATTGAGAAATTTTTGTTCGTTGATTTTAAAATCCTGGGATTTTCAAAAACAAATTTTTGTCGATTTCAAAAACCCAAGAATTTGCGGTATACCCTAAATGAAGCAACGCGCGACCTTTTTTATTAGTACTATCATAATCCAGAGATTTTGGTATCAGAAAATTGGAGAAGATCTCGGGATTGGAGGCCCTACTATCAATATTTGTATCTTAACCCCTCCCTACCAGTCCAATTGAAAAATAAAAAAATGTCAACTTTTATTTTGCAATTTATAACATAAAATTATCACAAATCTTTAGTTTATACCTTGGGATGTTTTTTCTTATGATGCTTCTTAACAAGACAAAACATGTGTCACATTTTTTTTAACACAAGTAGAGTAACAATTTAAATTATATATTTAAAATTGAACTTCCAAAAAAATTTATCACCAAATCCATCGAAAATATTTAAAACTTACTTTGCATTGTTCAAAACAGAGCTTGAATAATTAATAGCCCCGGAGTTATCATTAGAATTGGGGATCAGCATAATGTGTGTTTCTATGAATTATTTTACGATAGAGCAATAAATTTTCTGTAAATACTGTAATTTGTTTAGTAAAGCCATTTCATAATTTATGGTGATTCATTCGTATTAGCGACTTGTTGACGGGGACGGTCCATTTCGTATATTATTAGGGAAAAGCCTCTAAAACGTTTTACTATAACAATCATTGAAGCGCACTTCGCGACCCGAGAATTACAACGTTTTAAGTGTAGATTTTTGATGAAACAAAAGTAACACTAAATACCATTCATAATAATTGAAAGCAAGGCTTCCAACCTGGTTTAAACCGAAACCGGTTAACCAGTTAACCAGAGTTTATTAAAATTATTTTTTCGCCTTCAATGCAATAGGCTTTTTTAGAACTATTCATATTTCGGGTTTGTGGCGCAATGGTCAACGTCGTTAGCTTTTGTGACGGATTTAACGTGTTGAAGTCTTTGTACAAACTGTATTTTTTTATTCAAAAGCATGTAATGTCTAAAATTTCAACCTACCCGTCTAATCCAAAAATAACGAGGCTTAGCGAGAGCGATTACTAAATCAATCGTTCTGTTTTAGCTATCTTCTTCTATCTCTACTCCTATTTATCAAAAAAAGATGTTGGGCAATTGAGTAAAAAACAGTTCTCGTAGAAAAAAAACTCTGATTAAACAAAGCAGACATGGTTAAAAAAGGTAATCTACATACGCACCTATTAATTCACGTGTAAAGTAAGCAACACGCCCTATATATTCTTTAATCTTTTGGAACATTGGTTTGTGTGGTACTAAAATTGGTATTTAGGAAAAAAAACCGATTAGTTGATTTGTACGGTAAATTGGATGCCCTACTTGGAAGACTACTTCATTGTTTATTTTATTTTTCCAAAAATCTACATACAAAAACTTGTAGCTATCTTGTTGTGACATAAAATAAATATTCTTGTTGGAATTCTTGGAGAAGTTAACAGTAATGGTAATGGGGCTGGAAATCAATTAATAAAACTGTCTGAATGCGGATTCAAATCCGCGAACACCGCAAACAGATAAGATTACGGGCAAGAGTGTTAGCCATTCGGCTATAGGACTGAATTTTTGAGACTGTGTAATAATAGTATCTTTTCGGGATCTTGATTGAGTGGTCAACGTTATTGGCTACGGTTTTGGCGTTCACGTCTTCGAATCCCCATACGGACAGTTACTTTGTGACGTTCCACAGAAAGAATGTAAAGATCCATATTGAATACTTCCGGAGGAAATTTTTACAAACTAGTGAAACAGTCAAGTGTTAAAAATAACTCAAAAATTGATCCCATAAAATGCACAACAATCTAAAAACGAAACTGAAAAATGTTCTACTTTTGTAACGCTACGAAAACCGTCTACTTAATCAAGAAACAGAGCCGTGTAGGGTGGCGGTGGGAACAAGCATATAAAGTGTTTATAAACTATTTTTTCAATCGAGTTTTGGATTTCTGTTTGAAAGTATGTATGTCTGAAATTCCCTCCCACTCATCCGAGTCTTAAAACAGGGCGTAGTTAGAGCGATTAATTAACCACTAAGCCTGTCCTAACTCTTTCCTCCTATCGGTGTCCTGACAAAAGCGCCGGAACAAAAACCGCCGTGATATTACCGTCAAACCAAATCTGCCCAGAACCTTGTTCGACAATACCACTCAGTCAAATCCCTCTGAAAAAAGCCGCTTAGACACAATCAAGACAGATTAGAAATTACACAATTTACACAAGAACATGATCACGTGGAAATTAAAATAAAAAGAAGCAGGATAGCTTTCAAAAGACCAATGCGTCAAAATCTAAATATGTAAAATATTTCGAAAGACTGTTAATAAATTAATACCTTTATATTATGTTATTATAGTATTTCGAATTTAGAATATTTTAGAAGGTTGGCACAACACTTTGGAATTTAACTTAAATCATATCGACTGTGGAAAGGAAAAAGGACGTAACACACAGTTTTTCAAAATAGTTTTTTTATTATCACAATGTATACAACTTGATACACGTTCTATCAAAAGGATGTAAGATGAAAATGCCGAATTAGTATCTAAATTTAGGTTTTAAGTTTTAAAAAAGAGGGGCCTGCGAAAATTGCAATCAGGAAAAATTACTTGAAAAAAAAGATTAAACTAATATCAGATAAAGTCAACTAAAAACCAGTTTATCAGTCTCCACATACGTCAAGGTTGTGTATATTTTATAATTTGGCTTACGGCCAAATTCATTAAAAAACGTTTTTTGTGCCTCCTGTAAAATTTGTTATGTGTAGGTTACGTCTTTTTTCCTTTCCACAGATATGCATACATATCATAATTTGTATGTTATTTTATATATGTTTTGGTTCCCGCGCTTTTATCGCGACCCCGTTTTATTCATCCAGTCTTCGAAAAAGAGAGGTTGAGCAGCTGAATGACAAGTAGTTCTCGTATAAAACTTATGTTAAAATAAGCCCTATAAGGAGTCGATATGCTTCACAATGATAAATAAGTAATAATATTAAAATAAATCTAAAAAGTGTTAAACCGTAAAAGATACGAGAATTTCATTCATCAAAATAAATAAGAGATAAATTTGTCGTATAACATAATAAACTTGTCAAACACGTAGATTCTTTTTTTCTATTATACATTGGTTAAAAACGAGTTATTTCCAGTTCAGAAAATGTATTGATTGAAAAGGTTTTCATTACTATGTAAATTACCTTGTTAAGTTTAATATGAGAAGGATGTCGGACTGGTGAACCACGTTAATTAGTTAAGAAGTATTTGATTAGATTTAAAAACGTACTGTTTTTTTATGTAATTAGAGAATAAAAAAGTTAAAAACAATTTTTTTACCAACATATCTAAGATGTAGCTTTATCAATCTATTATTTTTCGCTATTAGTTGAAAGCCATTTATAATGCATATTTTCCGCAGCAAAAAGCTTTGAAAGCTGCCAGATGTATAAAATACGTGTTTTAAAACCACCTTTTAGGCAATATTAAGTGTTATAATAATTAACTGGCAGACCATTATATTTATAAAATGGCTGACGTGAACAAAGATGAAGAATATTAAATGGCACTGATTTCGAAAATGGTTGGTTATGGTGATGATTATTTGTAAAAATATCAATAAGTAGATTTGCCTGTTCGGCACCTAAGTTTTCAACCGTCTTGGATGTTTGTCTTGTTCTATTACGGTGTCTATATGAAATCACAGTAAGGGCAATTAAAAAAGGTGTTTTTAATCGATTTGTTCTTAAATACATAGATTTTATGATGCATAAACTACATAGAATCTATACGAACCTGAAAACAGAGAGGAGAAAGAGTGATATACAAATTACTCACCCCACATTTCTTCCATTTATTAAATCCAAGTCCGCTCCCAATGTAGAGCATATGGCCTTCTAATGGAGGTATCTCAGTAGATTCTTTTTAGGAGAACTGTTTATTACTTACGTGCTCAATTTCTCTGTTTAAAGAGATTCATTTTAGGAAAGGATGAGTGAAAATAAATTTAAGATATCACATACATCCATGCCTTCAGACAAAAGTCCACAAATTGAAATATCAATCTATAAAAACTGTCCGTACTGAGATTTGAACCCGCGACCTCCGTGTTATAAATAAACGAAGTTGGCACTCTAGCACGCAGCTCCATTACTATCTCAAAACATTAGAAGAAGTTGAGCAACTGAATAGCAACCAGTTCTCTTCCGTTGAGATGCTACATTAAAAAGAAAACTCAAAACCTTTTCACTTACTGTTACTGCTTACATATTTTTTTTAACATTACGTCACCTGGATTTATTCTTACAGTTCTAAGTGCAAAGTATAATAACGTAAATAAAATTTGTGTGTAGAGATTGTATCAAATGTATAATACAATTCGCGTGCTTTGAAATAAGTGTTTTTTTTTACAAAGGGTGCGGAGGGATAAAGCTTTTTAAAAATTAGAATAGAATAGCCTTAGAGCTTTATGTGTAAGTGGCAGTTTCGGCTTCGTTCCTAACGACATGTCGGTTCGATACCCGGGGAGTAATTTAATCTTGTTCGTTGTATAAGATAAGAAGGTTATATGGATACACTCTCCGGAAGGCTGATGCGCTGAGTGATTTATTTTACGATCCTTGTAGGCTGGTTACGTTTTGATTGAAGCTTCTTTTCGTAGATTCTCCTTAAGAAAAGTTTTTTTTCATTTTGTTGTAAAATCTAAGTACTTACCGAAAAAAATATAACTAAAGATTATATGAGTCCATGAGAGGTGAAGTGGTATTCTAGAAAAAAATGAGTTTGATGCGTTATATTTTAGACGTCTTAAATCATCGTAAAAGTGAAGTAACCTCAGTTAATACACATTGAAATAGTGTCATCTCCTTTAACTCGATGGCTGCCACAGACGAGATATCTCGTAATTTTTTTCTTGCTCAACATGCCGGAGACGAGTTATCTCGTCGACAACTAAATTAATTAATATTTGAAAATTATAGCCGGCGTGATAGGTAATTACTATTAATTATTTATAGCAGCTAAAAGGTTAAACATTTTTTTTAAATCCATCAAAAACACGTGATTTTACTTTTAAGTCCAACAAAAAAGTTATATCATTTTAGTACTTGACTCACTTCACCTCTCAAGGACTCATATACAATGAAAAAAATCTTTTTCTATTGCGGTGTGTATGAATATAATTTTTCCACCATATATTTTTGTGTTACGTGAAAGTTAATTGTATTACTCGAAATAAACCCTGTCACATTCAAAAACATAATTAAAATTGTTTTGTTGTTTGTTCTGTTTGAATTGATTTTTTAAAATAACAAATAACTTTTATAATATAGCAAACAAAAAAATTCCGCGTATTATGTAAATGACTGTGTAATACAACCTTCAAAAATAGAATTATGAACCGGAAGAGATAAGAAGCTCCATCTACAAGTTTGGTTCATCTTCTGAATATCAATTGAGTGGAAAGATATCAAAATACACCTTAATAGTCATATCGTAAACCATAAATCGTGCGGTGGTCCATATAAAAGCGACTAAGAAAATAAGACACGGGAAACGAAAGTAAGAAACATCGCGCATTAAATTTGGCTTGCTGTATTTCATATCGTATAAGAAGAATTTTAACCAAAACCCGTAAAATTATTTTGATATATGACACTGTGTTTACTATAATAGTTTTTATGATATCAAATACAACCACTTTTATTGTAAAAAACAATCTTATTTTCATTTGAAGGTTGCTCATTTTCAAACAAAATAAAATCTACTATAGACAATTAATTCTTAGCTATTACGTATGGAGAGGATTGCGGTGGAAATAAATGACCGATCACGTGTTAAACTTTAAAAACTGTTGAAAACATTCAAATAAAATTCTGTAAGCTCGTCTTAGTATCTCAAACGTTATCGCACTTAATTCAAACTTCTCCCAAACAACTTACTTTCAGTCGTAGAGCTTTAGCAAATTCCCATAAATATGTTCGAACGAGGACGTTCGAAGGAGTGGTATTTAAATATTTTTTAAACACGCGTGACTGCTTGTCCATTTAGCTACGCCGTAGCATTCAAAGCGTTTGCAAAATTTAAAAGTTTGTCTACGATAATTTTATAGTTATATAATTAAAATACAAATACACAAATTAACGCAAATGATAAATGTGACAAATATTTATTGGCAGTTTTCATTACTCAAATAAACATATACTTGATAATGCTGCGACGATAAAACAACAAAAACGCGTCTGTTCTTTAAGTAACATGTATCGAGAAAAGATTAAATATTGGAAGGAAAAATAATCAAACAAGCATTTTACGTGGCTACATGTGAAGAATGTACAGCGCTTTACAAGGTGTATAAATAAAATTCAGAAGAAGATGGTCGGTTAACACCACGTGACGTTGCGATTGAAAAGTTTTGCTTAAGTCAGACATGAATCTAAATTGAAAGTGGCACCAACCAAACAAACAAACAACAATAAAAAAAAATATGATTGAATTGCCAGGACAAAATGAAAAAAAACATGTAAGTTTAATACAGATACTAGCTTCTACAGTCTGGTACTGTTCTCTACGAAACCACTTCGTACATCAATTTATATTGCAGTCAAACTGGAAAATGTACTTTAAAATAACATTCAGACGACTGGAAGCTAATACATATTACATATCGACCGTGGAAAAGAAAAAGGACAAAACACGTTTTTTGATGACTTTTAACCAAAGAAAAATTATGAAAAATACACAACTTTGAAGTGCACGAAGACTGGTTTTTGATTAATTTTATCAAATCATAATTTAAATACAAAAAAGTCTTTTTTACTGTTTTTTTTTAAACTTAAAAGCTGAATTTCGATACTGATTCAAAATTTTCAGCTTACATCCTTTTGATAGAACGTGTATCATGTTATGTACATTACGATTATCGAAAAAAATCTTTTTTGGAAAAACTGTGAGTAACGTCCTTTTGCCTTTCCACAGTGTATAATATACATATAAAAAAAAATATATTCATGATTTGTATTATGAGTCAAAAAAGTATACCAGTGTACAAGGTCTTAAGTAACAAAAAGGGATATAAATGATATCATCATAACAACGTAAACTATTGTATTGTTGTTGATCATTGACATAGCAACTCAAAATATAGTAAAAAAATCACAAATATTAAAATATAATACTAAAATCGTAAATTTTGCTTCTTTTTTCGATTATTTAAAAAGTAGTTTTTTTTAAATGACTGACAAGGTGGAATTCATTGAAAACCGTGTATAAACATATCGTGAAAATATCTCTCTACATTTTATTCTCTTTCGAAGATTTAATAATTCTCCCATCGTTGTAAAAGATATTTTCTTTGTCGGTCTCTATTTTGACAAAAGACTACAAAATTATTTTATGTTATCTAACAACGTAAAAAAAATAATTTCTTTCATTTTCGCCCTCATTTCGGATAGGCGAGAAAAAAGTCCAATAAAGCAGTCAAGCTAATATTTAAGATAACAAATTAATTAATAACCCCAAAACCGATGATTTTTTATTAGGCATATTAAGTAACGCAAAATGGATGTTTGCTATTGCTACAAGAAGTTTATATATTATTTATTATAACATCAGCTGTAAAGAAAATAACAATTTTTATCGAGGATAAACTATTTTTTTGTACTAACTACGTTAAATACCGTTGTCTTATTAAAAAATATGTTTAATACTGTTTAAGCGACTTTAATGTATTTAACTTTTCCGGTTCTAAGCTCAAGAAATGCGACCCCAATACCCACATTTTCTTAAATATCTTTTTTAATATGGATGATACAATGTTTATAATTAAGGTTTTCTTATATAATAGTTTTTTGGACTTTTTGTAGTTTATATAAATACGCGATAACACGATAAGCGCCCGCGATAAGCGATTTTTCGTAAGATAGCTGGGCTAAACTCGCCAGTTGCAATTTCATATGTGTGCTGGGATGACGTCTTTTTTACGCGCAACTTAAAATATGATTATTTATTAAAAAAACACGGATTTTATAAAAAAATGTATGAGGAATGATGCATAAAGATATTATAAAGCCCTTAGGCTATTTTTTTGTTGAAATTCATAAGAATAAGGCCAATATTGAGGAAACCACTGGGGTCCCTAAACGACCCCCATCGGATAAGAAGTATTTTTCTAGTCTCCGAGCCGCGAGAGTTAAATAAGTTTTACGAAACACATGTTGCACCTATTTGTTCAAAAAAAATAAATATCGATATTCATTTTATCCACTTTAAATTAAAAATGTGTACATTTACTTTTTTTCACAAGTCAAAAATATTTTTAATTCATTCCCAAAATATTATCCAGAGAAATACTGCCTACGCATTTACAATGAATGCCTTTACTGTGAATAGGCAAAACGTAGGCGACGCGTAAACATCTTGTTGCTTTTTATTGTTGTGAATCTCTTTTGGCGTTTTAGACTTACGATTTTATTGCCCAATAAACAACCATTTTATAAATATTGAATTCGGAGACGACGTTATGGCTGTAGCGTTGTCTTTTGTTGAAAGACCTCTGAAGGTCTCCTACGCTTTATTGTGACGTATATTATTCAAAGAGCCATAATATCGGTAGAGGTATTTTTTTCACGTGTATATATATACTTCAGATCCGTAGTGCAATGGTCAACTTTGGCACGGGTTCAAATCCCAGAACAAACAGTATTTTTTACAATTGATTTCTGTGCATGCGTTACATTGAGAGCAGACATGGATACAAAAACTTAATCTTGCATAGTTTATGTATATTTAACGTTCAATGAAATTATATATAACAATACAAAAAAATGGAAACAAATTGAATGGTCAGAATTTAAATAAATTTTTGGTCAGAATAAAAATATTACACGGTCAGAATATTTAATAACAATTTTGGTTAGTAGGTTATGTTAGGTTTTGTTTTTAAATTTCATTTAAATTAAGACTATTTATTCTGACCGATATACTATGACCATTTAATATAAATTCTGACCAAAGTTATTTAAATTCTGACCATAAAAATACGATCCCAAAAATATTATGAAATTTGAATTGTCTGAATGTTTGAATTGTCTGCACTCTTCCATTAATCTTGTCGCTAACGAACCGGGTTTCACTTTTCGGTATCTTCAGGCTTTTCAAGTACACGAATGTACTTGAACTGACCTATTATGATTTAAACCAATATTTTATCTGAGAAGTGTAGTGTATTTTTACATTATCTCACTTCTTAAGTCTCATGGTACCGCAGTACTGGAATGATTTTAAACTAAAAAAAAACCGAAAATACATATATATAAAATAAACTTCAAAACTTAATTCTGCGGAAAAAAAAAATATAATTTCCTGTGATCGCCGTTCAAAAATATTTGCTTAATATTTTCATTATTTTTTTATTAATATTAAAATATTTTACACATAATAAACTAAAAGTGGTATATAAAATCAAACAATGTTAACTAACTAAAAATATCTTTTTAAACCCTAACCTAACCTAACATAATGTAGAATTTGTAAATTAGATTACGGAGACTAGAAAATTTTGATTGCGTTCACAGCTGACTCAAATATTTTGTAAGTTTAGGTTACGCCTCCGAGATGTCATTTATTCTTGTGCATAAAAAATAAAAAAATAATATTATGCATATAAACAAATGAATAAAAGCTCTTTTTTATGAAAAATAAATTCTATTGAATTGAATAAAAGTGTTATGGCCTTCGTCATGTCAACTATAATTGTGTATATAATATATAGTCGGGTGCTTTGAGTTATGAATACAGATCGATAGATGTAAACACGTTCTATCGTCTGAAAACACATGTTCAATCATATTACATTTATTTATTTTGATATTTAAAGAAGTAATACGAACAAAGTCAATTTTGATGCGAGTTGTTACTGGCACAAATCTATAATAATAATTAAAAGCTTTTACAGATTTTTTATGTATGATAATGAAATAATTTCTTTTGTGAACATTGAATTTTTTCTCACGTTTTCTATATATTTTTTTGAATATATATAAATAATATGTACGAAATAAATATTAGACTTTAAAGGTCAAATTTAGGCTGAATATTCATTACAAAAAATTTAACTAATAAAGTCTTATTCACATATTGAATAAAATAATAATATTAACGATCAACGATTATATTAAAAATATTTTGACAAAATAAAATGTAAAGTATTGCCAAAAAACAAAATTTCACGCGTGTATTTCTATATTAAGAAAAAACATCCTTTGAGATGTGTTCAGCATTATATTCGATGAGAAAAATAAAATAAAAATGGAATATGAAATTGTTGAGTATAAATAAAACAGAAAAAAAATATTATTATATATTTTTGTGGGTTTTCCTCTACGTTAAGTATATTTTATTTACCAAAGACACGGTTGAGCATTGTCTACGCGTATTAAAATTGTCTGTGAGTGAATGGTTTTCCAATATTCGAAAATATTGGATTGATACGTAGCAAAATACTTTTTGGAAGATTCCACAATGATTCATAGTGATAATAGTATGATTTTATGGACCGCGAAAGTCAATTCTATACTAGATTCATAAACACTGCGTTGTCATGATAATATAACAGATGTTACACTTAATAACTTATGTGAACTGGAATGCTACAAATAATCTAGCTACTGGTAAAGTATGCCACTCGTGGTTTTAATTTTAGCATTCTGCCACTAGTTATTTGATGTACAAGCCCAGTCCGAAAAGCAGGACGTCCCAGTCTGGCTGTAATTAGTAATAAAACATTTCTCTATTCAACTATTGTTCGAAGTGACGTCCCGTGATCCTGCATGGAGCACAACTAGGCAGCTAGTTAAATGCAGATAATATTAATATAATGAAACTTCTATATTCTTCGTTTATCCGACCAAACGGCTATGTAATATGACGTATATTAAAACAAATTTTTCATAAGGAATAACTAAAATTCGTCGCTAAAAATCGTACACAAATGAAAGAAAAATGGTTTAAAAATATATTAGCGGTAGAGAAGAACAACTATTATTGCTTAGGATATGAGTTGATATAAATGGAAACATTCGGTAATTTCAATTCTGATCATGAAGCACGTTTCACCAATGATTAAGTAGCACTTAATATAACAAAGAACATCAACAAGTCTAATGTTGCCTGTTTTTGTTTGCTTTTTACAACTTTCCTGAAAGAGTCACAGAAGATCACAATATTGTTGAATGTACAGTGGAACCCCCAATTACTCTACCTCGAATTACACGACGAACAGAAATATTCGCCGCAAATCCTCCAGTTGCTGCTGTACACACAGACGGGCGGCTGTCTGTGTGGTGCATACAGTCAAACGTTGGTAAGCGCTATGCCTTTTACCACTAGATACCTAAATATTTCATCCATGTGTTTTTTAAAATTTATTCTTAGTTTTGGCAGTTTTTCATTTTTTGTGAAAAAAAACTTCACCCTTAATTTTGTACGAGATTCACTCCCCCAATTATGCGACTCTCAATCACGCGGTTCCAAATTTCGAGTAAATGGGGGTTTTGCAGTATTTATATTTTGTTGACTATTTTCAATTTTCGATCGTATTCTGATCAATTAGACAAAATTTCATTGATGTCATCGTTATGTAAAAAAAAAATTACTTGACCCTTTTCCATCAGAGAAATCACCGACATCGTTTCAGTTTTTTGGTTTACATAAAGTTCCAAAAGTTTTTCTATGATGAGTTCTTTACCATGATCCATAAGCCAATGTTAATATTGTGTTTCTCTTACATGTAATCACAAAAGTTAAGATACGAATTCTCAACTACTATGTATTTATTTTTAATATGTTAAATTATAAATTAACACATACAATAGCAAATCCACAAAAATGACTCTTACCGTTAAAATAAAACACTCTTTAAGGGAACAAATATCCGAACAAAAACGGAATATTTTTCTTTATCAATCCAATATCTTAGAAAAAAGTCTCAAACTTTAAATTAAACGAAAAACGCTTTAAAGTTTACTTAATTCATAAAGTTTACGACATGGTTACTTCATATCCTATGCATTAACGCCTTTGAAGCCTTAATCCGAGTGCATTTCCCACACTACAAATTTGCTCAAAGCATCTACTCTAGCTGAAAGCTCTTAAATCAATTTATAAAACTAACATCTTGCTTCAAGGAAAACGAAATTCCGAGAGCTGACTTGCGGTTGCACATACAAACACCAAAATGCAGCAATAAATTTTATTGAAAAAACTTTAATTTATTAAAGGTCAAAATATCTTCCAACTTAAATAAATTGCACATTTTTTTAAGAAATACCATTTGTGAGTAAATAATAAAAATAATTTATGATAAACAAGAAACACAAATATTGTATATTTTTTTTGGCAGATTTACGAGTTTATTTCAATAACGAATAATATTCAATATTAGTTAGTCGGGAACAGTGGTTAACATCGTTGGCTTTCATGTCGGACCCCACAGGTTTGAATCCTAGTACAAACAGTATTTTTTTAATGGATTACTCGATTTCTTGTGGAAGGCATGGATGTTTGTAATATCTAAAAATTCCCACTCCATTCCAATCCTAAAGTTACGGGATGTAGTGAGAATGATTAGCCAACGATTAGTTTGATAAGTCATAACCCTATACTTAACTTTTTTGGAAAAAAAGAGGTCGAGTAATTGAGTAACAAGCAAATTTTGTAGAAGAAGTTCTGTTGATATACCGGACACAGATTAAAAAAAAACATTCATTAAAAGTTCACTTTATCGTGGCCATTTTTATAACTATTACCGCTTCCATTTCCTATTCGTCACTTTTCTAGCAATGCACAAAATGATCATGTTTTGTTTTAGGTGTTTGTTTCTTGCGAACCATAAAACAATGTCCGGAATAAAAAGAGAGTCACGCTTTATTGCTTTTCCTTTTATCGGCAAGGGAGTAACAAGAAACCAGTGGTGACTGTTGTTTTCTCGCTGAAACTTATATACCTTGCATCGTATCTTCACATTGATGGCTTATATTTTTCATATATCTTTAGAATTTCCCCTTTGTGTCTGTCGTCAGATTTGATTGCTGAAGCAAGTGATCTTCTGAGAATATAGATGATTAAAATTCTTTATTTATTTTCAATACTGTTTTCGCTTCTACGAAAGAATATGAACATATATTCAAAGAATACCTAAAGCTTTATTACATATTTTTTAAATATATATTTCAGTCATTTTGCCAAATATGATATATCGGCTGTGGAAAAGAAAAAAGACGTAGTTTTTTTAAAACAGCTTTTTTCGATAATCACAATGTATGCAACTTGATCCACGTTCTATCAAAATGATGTAAGCTGAAAATGCCGAATTAGTATCTAAATTAAGCTCGATAGTAAAAAATGATGAAAAGATATAAAACGTAATTGAAGTGAAAAATGTTTACAATTTCACTTTTCACACAAAAATGTAACATTGGTTTGCATGGAATGATATACTTATTATTTTCAATATTTTTCTGTTACTTTGTTACAAAAAAAATTGTACTCATTTTATATTCAAAGTAAAAACCGCTTTAACTCATCACGAGAATTATAAAGTGATGAATAAGGCTAACGAGAAGATTTATCAAACAATCGGTACAAGAAATTTTAAAAGAGTTTTTTTATAATTATGTAAATTATAAATGAGTGTAATTTAATTATTTGTAACTTAAATGGTAGAGATCGCTTAAAAATACTAGTAAATGATTTTTTAAAGCTCGTAAAAAAGAGTTTAAGCGTACAACTATTTGTGTATATCTTCCGGACGGAGTCTACGGAAAAAGGCACATTTTGGTATGAATAATTCAAAACTCACCTTTCAATTCAATGTTTTTTGCTAGAACAAGAACGATATGAAGATATAAAATCTTTAGACTATGTTGAATAGCAAGACTAAATTTTAAAATCGCACATAGCCAGTACCATGTAAACTAAACATAGCGGTGACAAAAACTGCAAAGTAGTAGCCGAATAGTTAACAAAGGAGGAAAATTTATATCCCAACTACAGTTTTCTAAAGACAGAAAATACTTTTAGTCATTGTTGAACCCAACCAAATACGAATAAAATTTATTTTAAAGTACTTTAAATTCAGATAAACATTAAATTATGCTATCGTGTGTACATTAAATATTTATTTCCATAGAAGATTAGCGTAGTTTACACAAATGTTTGTTTACTGTATTTTTAATTTCAGATTACACTATTCACCATATTGACAACTAATGGAGCAATTAGATTTTAAGTGTTTAAAAAGAACTGGTTTAAAGTCAATCATTAGAATTAAAAAAATGACAAATTTCCCTACTTTTTGTTTTTGTTTTGAGAATTTTAGTTGTGAAGATTAACCCAGAAGTGGTGGGCCTCAATTGAAAATGTTAGTGCTATTAATTATTGAAACAGATGCAAAATTATCGGTGCAAGAAATAACTAATAAACAAAACATGCATTCAACAACAGTCAAGAACCTTGATATACCTGTTATTTTTTTACGTCTTTAAAGTTACGGGAAAAATACGCATAGATTTATAAAACAACTTAATATACCCACTGTTTGAAAGTTTACATTCGATGTTTTGAACTTGTGAATCTACTACCAAATCAACAAATCACAATAACTTTTACCCACTACAGATTGGCGATGTCTTATAGTTTTTAGTCGAATATTAATAAATAAGTTATAATACTGCTCATTGGTCGTGAATAATTATTCTGACACTTCAAATGAAACCATAAAGTTACTTGGTTGTTACTTTTTTTTTATATGCCACATCACCGACAGTAATGATAAGTGCCGTCCTAAAAAAAAGAAAACGTTTTTGACATAAAAAAAGATTGAACCTCCCTGAATGGGGAGACGAATTGAGAAAATCATAAATATATTATGGGCATTTTGGAGAATTGGTTATGACAACACACCTGATACAGACAGGTGCGTAATTGGGTTGGTACCCATTTGCTTCGAGGATGCCTCTTCAAACATGTCTATATTTACGTACGTTTGCGAATATGTATATTTTCTTTATATGGACACTAATATGCGTCAATATTTCACAATGATGCTCACTGTTATATTATTTTGACATCCCTTTATGATAAAAATGTTATTTTAGTTTAAAAAATCTTCGTTTAGCTACTGGCGTATTTTATTTTTTTATATTATCATACACGAAGCGCGTGAAAAAAAAATGTCAGCATAAAAATCACAACATAAAATTTATTGAAAATATATTTACGGCAAGTAATTATTTTTCAACTAAAGTCGGTTATAATAAAAGTGCAGATTCTTTTTTATGTAAATTTATAAAATATATTAATTTGACTGATAGAATTAACATTTAATCGGAAGAATGCCATTATATAAAAGTAAGCAATGTTCCAAGTTTCACCAGCACTGCGTTGTAATCCTGATAGCTATTTCGGCATCTTGTCATGTTCTGGCGATGGAGTGGTGTCAAAATACCTATTTATATTATTATTAAGTTCTCTTTAAACGCCAATACCTACTTGAATATTAATTGTTACGGTAAAATAAAAAAATACTAAATGATTTAATTTGAATAATGTTTTCAATTGAAAACAGATATTTTATTTATTACTTTCTAGTTTTTTAACATATTCATTTTTAAAAAATATAAAAGATGTTTAAATTAATTAACCCACGCGGAAATATTATTTTTGAAGGGTGATGGTTGTTTTATTAAGGTGAATCTATTTACGATGAAATTTTTTTTTACGCCAAGAAAACCACAACTTTAATAATTTTCGTTTTATTTTTTATTATGTTCAGAAGCAATATAATGATAATTTATATCATTTCAACTTAAAAGAATGTCAAAAAACTACTTTGTTCCAGGACGATTTGTTTTTATTATCAAAAGCTAAAAAAGGATGTTTAAAAAGAAAATAAATATTATTTCTTTGAAAGATATTCAGAAGTGTCTTTTATCAAAACAAATACGTAAACGAACTTTTAAATGTGATTTATGGAAAGTAAATCAACGATTTTTTACTTCTTGAAGAAAATCACTATATGCCAAATCTCAAAATTAATAAATTGAAAATAGTAGTCGTAATGGTTTCAACTCGATATAACGGTTGACGACTCATGTCAACCGTTATATTTAACATTCGCAAGGATGTATAAATTAACGAAACACACATGAAAATCAACATAATTATTATGATATACTTTATTCTTTATTATGTCTATTATTATATCATCTCGAAAGAAACATGGTTGCTTGACTTTCTTTTACATATTGGATGACAATAAAATGATTGCATGATAAGAGCAGATAAGTATTAAATTAGTTGTATTTCTAAGCCGTGCTAAGGTAAGATATAAAATGATGGCATTATCAAAAAAATCATGTACTTAGATACTCATCAAAATACTGATTAAAAAGTTGATGTTCGTTAGTGGCTGTCCTGGAAATTCAACATTTAATTCCGTAACTGAGTTTAAAAGCTCACAAAAATACAACGAGTGACTATTCCTAAGTGACACTTTTTGCTAGTTTTTCATTTTTTTCTAGTCCATACTGTGTCAGAAGAGTTTGACATTATTTTTTATTTTTTTAAACTATGTCTGCTCCCAATGTAGAGCATATGGACTTCTAATGAAGCTTATTTCAACAGAAGTGCTTCTATAAGAACTGCTTGTTACTCAGTTGCTCAACCTCTCTTTTTCCAAAGAGAGTAGGGATAAAATGATAGGGGTAGGACAAGCCTAGTGGTTATCTGATCGCTCTCGATACGCCCCGTTTATAGGATAGAATGGGTGGGAAGGGGGAATTCAAGACATTACATACATCTATGCCTTCGAACAGAAATTCATACATCGATTGAAAAATCAATTTATAAAACTATCCGTACCGGGATTTGAACCCGTACCCTCCGTAACCGAAGCCAACAACGTTGACCACTCGACTATACAGGCGGCTAGACAAATTTCTAATGCTAGAACATTTTTTAATAACATTTTTTAAAATTTATTTGAAAGACTAGCGATTGTAAAGATATAAGGAATGATAAGACATCCATTTTTTATCTGTATAGCCAACATCATGAAAAAAAATCAAAATGTCTAGTAAAAGTAATTCTAGACATCGAACCTACCGTTCAAAGTTACGAGGGCTATCCACTTAATGACAGACTTGTATCGAAGCTAAACATAGTCAGGAATATTCGTTGTTTTTTCTTTAACTTATTTTTATTAACCATGTTTTATTTTATCAAGTTATAACGTAATATTTTATTTTCGTTGAAGCAGTTCTCTTTTACTGGTGGTTATTTTACATATGAAGGGGAAAGTTTCAATATTCATCAATGATGTAATCCATAAAATAAGCCGCAGCGTAAAATTTTTGACAAGTTAACATTCTCTTTTGTTTTGCTTGAACAAACTAACAATTATAATTTCATTTACATCCAAAATTAATGTATGCCCTACTGTTATGAACACAATTTATGATTATAGTGATTCTGTATGTATAATATAAATGACTACAGTGTGTAATCAATCAATTAAGTTAATCACCACCATTAAATTTAGTGTCTATTCACATATTGATTTGAAACCAATTAAGATACGTTCATATTAGTACCAATGAAGAACATGACATAATTAAGCATAATGATTTCTATTGTACATCACAAATAAAAACTCCAATCTACTTACTGTCTCAACGAAAAAGTAACACAAAAGTTAAGGTTAAAAATATGTAGCTAATTTACTACCATAAAAACTATTGAATATAATTGAAAGCCGTTTTGCCATCAAGCCTTTCTCAAAATCGTATTACGGTACCTCGAGTGCTGTTATCGAGACAATAGGCTGAGTGTTTTAAATAATATGCACAACCCTAGATTGATGTCGAAATAGCCATATTATATATTTCATAATATAATTCTTATGAATCTCAAACCTCGATTTAGTATTTTAATTTAATGAAGCTGTACCACAACTAAATAAGAAAATAATAAACAAATATGTTAATTCTTGTTTCTTTTAACCTATTTTATTCTTCAGAAATTATTGAGTATATTGATATCACAATATTATATTATAATTAGTATGTAAAAGAGTTCATTAGAGATTAAAAATATGAAAATGCTTACTCACTCATTATATTCAAATCGAAGATTTGAATGAAGGTTTTTAATGAGGAATACATTAGTCAAATATTTAGTCCCACAGGAGTTTTTTTTATATAGTTGGTAACTTGTTAGGCATCACGACATTGTTGGAACACTCGGAACCGTTTTTAAAACATAATAAAAGCAATAAATTTTAATATTCTTTTCAAAACGTCAACAAATAAATAAACACATTTCATTTAAATGTGTACCACAGCGGCATTGCGAATGGCATTTATTTCAAAGTACTAAGTGATTTTTGTTATAAAGACTCTCGCAGATAAAGCAAATTCAGCATTTCTACCACTATATTTCTTAAAATATGCGTGGTTGAATTTTAAAACGACCTTTTAAATGAAAACACATAACTCATTCGGCGGAAAATCTTTTCCCATTTAAAACATTTTTCTTTTCCAAAAAAGCATCGACCAAGGTTTTTCGTAAAACCACATTTGAAAATTTAGACGACAAAAAGTCGGAAAATATTGAGCTCTTAAAAGAAACATTAATTAAATTTTATTGTATTGAATACCCAAAAAACTTTATTTTTCACTATTATTACAATCAACAAAAAAATATATTTTTTAAAATTTCTGTTCCCTCCCTCCAAACCCTCCACGCACGTCTTTTTCTTACCCTGAAAAAAGATTAGACAGAGAGAGAGAAATTAGTTAAAATCTATATATTAATAGTCGATAATGTCCGTCCGTCTGTAAATTGTCCCCGATTTCCCCCCCCCCTGCACCTTCCCCCTCTTCCAACCCATCACCGCTGTCACCATTTTTTACTCATACTAAAGACATATTTTTCCAATACACTGTTTATTATTTGACGAAACAAATCAAATCGCTGAAAATTTGAATTCTCATACAAAAAAACGCCGCGACCATGGATCGAACACAGAACTCTGGATTACCAGTCGAGCTCTCTATCAACTGAGCTAACGTCATAAATTTCAGAGGCGATAAAAATACATTATATAAATCAAACATTTGAAAATGGAACGATATTTGTGATTCACAAACTGACTTCGATTGTTTGTATTCAAGATTCAAAAATGGAATATTGTGACAGCTGTCAAATAATGAATGTGGTATATTTTACATAATATAGTTTCGACAGTTAAATGCAAATATTCCATGTGTGTCATATGCTGACGGCTATTAAATATTTTACTTTTTAACAGAGGGTATTTAGAATTTATCCCGATACTTCACAAGTTTTGTATCTTTTATTTTAAATAACGAGTAAACGCGTCTATGCTTTGGACACGGTAAATTTATGCTCAAATAGTAATAAAAATAAAGTAAGCGAACTAGTATGATAGATAGGGGTCAACGAGATTAAAATACTGCAAAGTGAGCCAAGTTAGGATGATGGGAAAAAGTGAACTGAACCCACGCCACGTATTGTGCTACAAACTGTGACACGTGTTTCGCCTCTTTCAGAGGCATCCTCAGACAGACTTACTTTTACTTACTTACTGAAAGTAAGTCTGTCTGAGGATGCCTCTGAAATAGGCGAAACACGTGTCACAGTTTGTAACACAATACGTGGAATAATCTAAGTTATTTTGTATTACTTTTTTATGCTTATTTATTTAATAAACTTTCACATACAATTAAAAGATGATGACAGTTCCCACAAAAAATAATTAAAAACGTAATTGCACTTAAAAGTCATATGGAAAAGTTTCACCATTTTTAGTTCACTTTTGGTTCACAGTTTGGTTCACTTCAACTCTTAAAGACTCATATATTCTTAAAAATAAGCTCCGTTTGGCGAATTAGTAACGTTAATTTATTCTGATTAATTTGATAAATATGCATTTGATTGTTACATGACGGAAAATTTCATTTTTGTTATAATACGAAAAAATCCTCCAGTTGGAGCCAACGGGCTTACAGCTAGTACCCTTTAATTATACAATCCATGTATCCAAAATCTCACCACAAACACTCTCCAGATAGTTTATAATAAATCACTGAGACAGATATGTAACTCGCTGCTTCACAGAAACTTGAAAATGCCTACCATTCGCCATTACCAGTTTGTTCGTGAAATATCTCAAAAGTTTCAGAGCGAGATAGGAAATCATTAACCTAACCCAACGATCTCTTGTCTTTCATGATGTAAAGGGTCGTTTTTACATGTTTCGTCTAAAATCAATAAAACATGTAAAAACGACCCTTAACATCATGAAAATGACTTTCTGGTTGCCTCCTTGTGTATTCTATGTGTATATGTATGTATGCGCATGTGTGTGTACGTGTATGGATATAGTATGTGAGGAGTTAGATATAATAATGTGGTTTGAAAATGGCTGCATATGGGATTCCCCGTGAACTGACTTTATTAAGGATTTCTCACCTCTGTATCGATCACGCCCTTCCGTCAGCAAAGATGGTAAGGAAATACAAACTACCAAAACACTGGCGATGAAGAAGACTCGAAGAACTTTGACGCTAACGCGCCCTATTACTTAAGGCACCATAAATTTGATATGAAGAAATAAAAAAAAAACTATGTCTTGCACAAAATAAGTAGAAGTATTTTACAAAAAGCTTTTGCAAAGTTGATCCATTAAGAATCCATGTGTTTCAGGTTGAGTTTGAAAGTTAAAATGGTGTTTGCTATTTAGAATAGTTTTTTAACAGTTTATTTGTATTTTAATTTGAAGAGTAAAATCCACCAGGCTCTCAAATAAGACACATTAATTTTCTGATTTTAAACGTTAAATTTTTTTATATCTTTGTTTTTAAATAACTTTCATAAAACTTCAGGCAATATTTAGTTATTTAATATTATTTTACGTCCGTAAACTCCATCTTTACTTTTGTTTTGCGCACATTACGGAAACAAATTACCTCGTTATAAGAAAACGAAGTAATTCAGTCTTAGGATAAAGATCTTACCGTTGGATAAGTAACGGCATATCTTGAAAATCTCAGAGTTTCATTTTCATTTTATTTCAACAAATGCAAAATAGATGTCATTATAAAAATACCTCGAAAATTTTGTAGCAACATTTAATAAAATCATTTAAAAAGTAATGTTTATTTAACAAAAAACATTATTGTGTTACTTTAAAAGTATAAAGGTCATGCTTTAAAATATTTAATCAAATTAAAAAAAAAGCAATTTAGCGTTCATTTTGCAGGTACAAATAGGAATGTTTTTGGTCTCACAATTTTACATACATATCTGCTCCCAATGTGAAGAATATGGTCTCCTTATAGAAGTATCCCAACAGAAGTTTTTCTACGAGAACTGCTTGATACTCTGTTTCTCAACCACACTTTCTTTCGAAGAGAGTTGGGATAGAAAAGATGGAGCTTCTTAGCTCCATATTTTCAAGACTATTAGTCGGCTAATCACTCTCTTTACACCCCGTTATTTAAGAACTGGAATGAAGAGAGGAGGAGAGGATAAGACATTGAAGATTTTTTTTTTTTATAAAAATAATGTTATGTATTAATTTTAAATTTTGTAACAAAGATAAGAACCAGTTTTACTCATCGATAACAATATTATCTAGTATCTATTGTTTTATTTTTTAATATAAAACTCTTCCACCAAGAATTGTCGAAAAACATCATAAAAGTCACCATTAAATTATTTGACTGATCATCACAATATAACTAGAATTATATTTTGTATAATAGTAGTATGTTCTTTCTGACTGAAATTAAAATATTCCTTAAAACACATATTAAAAAAGCTTTTAAATATGGATATGCAAAAAGTATTTTGAATCTTTAACATTTTATTTTGTAAATTATTTTTATGCGACGAATTGTGAAATATTGCTCTTTCGGTTTCAATTAACACTTAAGCTAACATCAATGTAAATTGTTTATATTTTTCAGCATTATCAGCGAAAATTAAACGAGTATTTTTTTTAAAAATCCATGTCCGCTCCCATTGGGAGCATATGGCCTCCTAATGGAGGTATCTTAACAGACGTTTTTTCTACGAGAACTGTTTGTTACTCAGTCGCTCAACTTCGCTTTTTTCAAAGTGAGTAAGGAAAGAAGGATAAGGCTAGAAGAGGACTAGTAGTTGGCTAATCGCTATTCTACGCCCAGTTATTAAAGGATCAGAAGGATTGGAGGAGAGGAAATTATGTGAATTGACATCACAAACACCCAGTCTTCGATCACAACTTTGAATTGGATAATTCTCAAATTCACTGTGATCTGACCGGGAATCGAACCCAGACCTGCGTGATTGGTAGAGCAAGCTCTTACCAACTGAGCCACAGCAGGTGACTAGTATTAGAAAGTATTAAAAATTCCCATTTTTCCATTTTCTCACGCGACAAACTAAAAATGTGCTGCGAGCGGTTCGCAACTACTGTTGTAAATACTACTTATTTCATGATTCAATAGTAACGTCAAAAATAATGGCCAAAAAGTGTGGAAATATTAAAAAACGTATTCTCTTTTTGATTAAAATTTTAATTTAAAACAAAAGGTTTTTCTACGTTTACTAATAAACACGCGTAGCTCCATTTCGCCCAGGTTTCTGTCTCTCCCGAGCAGTTTAAAATTTAATATAACCTTTTCAGCGCGACCCTGCACTTCGCGGTTAGCACTCTTGGCTTCAGTAATAATCATTCCGCACCCTCCCAGTTAACACAGCACACTGTAAGGAGGTTTTATTTTAGCCCCGCGGAAGGGTACATTGGTAACTCCTCGCGGTCTAATACAGTTAACATATTATAAAGATGCATAAATAATATATTTTACCAGCTTAAAAACTGCCAACAGAAACAACCGGAGTTTGATAAAATTGAAGGTAACGATTGAATTTTATAAAACGTTTAGTTTTCGATCCCTGTTAGGTTGTAATCTATTAATTCTCGATGAAACGACTTTACTGGTTAGCTCTGATTTGATCATTATTGAGAAAATGAAATTAAAAATTTATTTAATTCGGTAAAAATAGCAAAGTATTAAGTTCTACATTTTTTTTAAAATTCAGTTGCTAGCTATTTCGGCATATGCCTTCATCAGAACTATTTATAAAAAAAATAGAACCAAAGACTTTGCTATTTTTTACCGTATTACAATGGAGTCCTACCAATTAAATGTCAATTCAATCAACAAACACTATTTCTAAGCTATGATCATTGCATATATGTTTTTTTCTCCAAAAAGAATTTTTTGTAATTCCAGTATTAATATTTGAAATACCGGTATATTTTAATATAAAATACTTGAATACTGGCATCTTTATATTCGTCTGGTATGGAAAAAGCAACTCGATTCAGGAATAACGAATACCATTTTATTTTTAAAAATCAATAGAGAGAGAGGTTAAGCGATCAATCCGCAGTTATTGTTTTTTCATTTGGTAATTATTTGTCTTTGTGTCAAAAAACAGTGAGTTTATACCAGCACCACATCTTATCTGTGGAGAAAAATTAAAGCTTGGAAGCTTTGATGTGCTTTTGGCAATGAGAACTGTCGATTATGATTTTTATTCCGGAATCAATACATTTTGTATGTTTTGAATTGACGTTTTTTTATATTTATATTGTGTATCGAGGTTATTTCTGATTCGGAAACTAGGGTATGGCTTTATTGTTTTTTCGTTTTTATAATAAGACTTGCAGTGAAAGAGTTAATGTCACCACAATGCACATTCAGCGCTTTCTCTTGGAACAATATTAAAAGCACTGTCCCACACAATGAATATTTTCCTTTCTAAAACAAAGCTGAATAAATTATCCACTCAAATATTGCTACAAAATAAAGCTGTTAATTCAGAAAGATGGCTAGAGTTAAAATACAATTTTATGAAAGATTTATAAGTGAATTATCGTTATTTCAAAATCATTTAAAGAAACAAAATTATGCTTAGAGTGACAAATAAGTGCTGCATTTATTTTTATGATATTTTTTTAATTTGTTCTATTTAAACTGATTTATAATGGATTCGACGGTTACTTTGTTAATGTTCATTTTTAATATACAATTAAATTTGATAACTTTGTTATCTTACTTGTTTTGTTACAAAATATGGCACGTGTTTTACTTCTATGAAAAGTGTCAGAAATAACATCGTAAGATTTACGAATAAACTAAAAATTGATTCTTATTCTTAAGTTATACATTACACAATAAAAGTTGGATGTTTCTCCTTTTATACTGAACGCAAGCGGGAGTAATATACAAATTAACTACTCACATTAGATTAGTAAAAACACAATAATCCTTTGTATTTCATTCCACTTTATTTAATATGTCAGGACCGGTTTCGCTTATTACGAGCATCGTCAACTGAGCGAAACCGGTCCTGACATATTAAATAAAGTGGAATGAAGTACAAAGGATTATTGTGTTTTTACTAATATAATGCCTTTCCACAAGTATTGACAGTGAAGACCCTAAAAGTAACTCACATTAGATACGGTAAATCCCAAATATAAATTAATTCAACAATGGTGATCCATCTATCTTATTTAAATTTTCCAATAACTCCAAGCTATTCATTATTTACTAAATGGAATGTTTAGCATTTTTATTTTATTACAATTATGACTATTTTCTATCATGTGATTCGTAAACTGCAAAACAAGTTTTTACATGTTTGCCCTGTATAAGAAACTTGACAGTCTTGACAAATGAGAGATTAAATACCATTAAATACTGAAACACGCGTCACATTTTGGAATAAATTAAGTGAAATAACAAACAAAGCTGCATACCAAATTAAATTGTATATTAAACTTGTTTCATTTAGAATACAACTTTCATAACTAAGTTGGTTTGACTTTTGTACAGCTCTTGTCCGTTACTTCTACTAAGTGATTGTCGACATATGTTGTTAATCAAATGTATGGATGTATATATTAAATTCATTTAATCATCTGCCTACCCATTTTTGAAATGAAGCTTTTCATCTATACCCCAGAGATGAAAGCTGGTTTCCTGACCGCGATACCGGGCAACGATAATTTTGCCAAGCCTTTTGTCAAGTAATTACTCACTGAGCGCTTTTCGCGTCTGTCCTTGTTATTAGTAGAGCGAAATAAATAGGCGACAAATCCAACCACCCCAGGCCGGAATCCATTTTGGTACAAGGCTCTTTGTTTTTAGACCATACGACTTTTTGCAATCAAACGAAACGGACAAGTGAGGTTTTTGAAATAATTGTAATACCGCGTGACCCTTTTTTTGCAGGATATAATATGAGTAATAACGGTAGAGGATGTTTTGACAACTTTAAACATTTATTTTGTGTATCCCGTCAACTTTTGACTAGCTATAACTTTTGTTATAGTGTAGTAATATGTCTTAACTTTAAGTATAAACTTTAGTATTTTAACTATTCTTATTTTTTTGATGAAACTGAGCGGTCAGCAGTCTACCCTTACCACTATCTAGTGAGTGATTAAAGTTTCGTTAATGAGTAATGGTGTTTTTTTTATTAGTTTTAGTGAATACAAGGTTTTTCTTCCATTTATCGATTACGGTGACATACAGGACCAAATGTTTTTCTTAGTTTTTAGTATCTGATATGAACTTACCACGAGCAAATTAAAAACATGTCTGAATGACATGTATTATTAATCATTTTAAAATTATTAATTATTAGTACAAATTAATTGCATAATTTTTAAAAAAAAATACTGTAAACATAAATAAAACTGACATACCGTAAGATATAATAAAACAAATTACTTACTAAACATATTTTATTGAAACTCAGAAAATAGATAAACCAAAACTACTTATTTTAGGTTAAATTATTATAATCGAAACACAATGTTAAAACAGTTTTTATTTTGTTTTAAAAAATGAACATATTCAAAGAAAGCTTCCGTACTTCATGCATAGACATATTCGTTTATGTAAAAAATACAACTGTACAATGGTCTCGAGTTGCGAGTTTCCCGAGAATATAAAAAAAGCCGAGACTAAAATAAATTCGTAATATAAATATTATGTATGTGTGTGTGAAAATAAGCTTTAATACCAAATTTAATGGTTTAATTCAATATATGTATAAGTTAAACATATTATAACAAAAACGAATTTGTACATTTGACAATCTAATCAAGAAAAGTATTGTGAATTTATTGGAAATAATTTCAGATAAATCATATTTTTCACCGCAATATTAGTGCGAGAATATTAAAAAATGTTTATTTTCAAACAACTCTCGACTGAATCTTAAGAAACTACTAGTAATGCCGCTGCCCATTATTTTAATACCCAACAAAACTGTTGCTATACACTGTCCTCAGAAAATTTGTGGACGTATTAAGAATTATTATGAATGAAAAGTCTAGCCATATATTTTTGTTTTTGTGATGGTCGTAGAGCGTCTACGCCATAAATATTTTCCAATGAATATCATTTTTTGACTCACTAGCTTTATTATTCGCTGATAACATATTTTTTTAACATTTCAAAATAGATGAAAAAATATGATAAGATTGAAAACAAATACATATATTAGTTCCACCAGCGGTTATTGAACGACGATCCGCGAAAAAAAATAGGTCTTCCGCTGAGTTATTGTAGTAACTGGAGCGAAGAATGCGTACAAATATTTAAGACATAAATTACTTAATTAATATCACTATGAGTACCTTTTTATGAATAAACGAGTGTAAAAATTATAACAGTTGTCTGTTGTAATAAGAGGGTACAAAATTGTAAATATTTATTTTTGTTGTTATTACAATATTCTTAAAATCCACTTCTAATTTTGGGGAAGCCATTTATACCAAAAACATTTTTTTTTCATGAACTGCCAGTTGCAATAGAAAGTATAGGGTCAAAAGAGGATTAGTGGTTTGCTAATCGCTCTCGCTCTGCTTCGTTATTTTAAGATTTAATGCACCACTACACCAAGGACCCGAAAAATGATACAAGATTTTTTGTAATACGATTCATGTTATTTTTATTTATGCGTAGAGCACCTGCAGCGTATAATTTGTATAACTTATATAATTTGAATTATTTAGAAAAAGATCTACGTGTTAAAAACTATTGCATTTTTTTACTTTTTCATAAATACTATTTTTTGTCTTAATCATGATAATAAGTTTTATTTTATCTGCGTAGAGCATCTACGGAGTATATAATTTATGCCATTTGAATAATAAATTGAATGTGTTGTTATTTTTAAAGCGATACACGGGACAAAATATTTCAAAAGAAAGTCAATAAATTTTAAACATAATATTTATACTTTTTTGCACTTTTACTAAATTGGTTTTATTAAAAAAAATGATCCACGAGTCTAGAAAACAACATTAAAATTTATTCATTGCTTTAGTGGCTTTGTTCTGATCAACTGAAAAGTTAAGGCACTATCATACTGCTTGCGAGACACTTCGTAAGGTCATAGATTTTTACAAGAATGAAGTATTTTATTACTGTTTTGAAATTTAATTTGACAAAGAGAAGATTTTATACACTTTTATTTGTTTATTATACTTTAAAAAAACGTATCATGATAAGTTAAAGTTGTTTTTTAGGCTAAATCTTTTATCACTAATAAACACGGAGTCTTTTTAACGAGATCTGTTTGTGAGTGAGTGTTCCAAACTATTTTTTGAAAAAGGGATACGGATTATAGAAATAGTAATATTGGTTATTAAAAAAATATCTCATTATTACATAGAGTGATTTTCATGAATATTTTTCATAGATAACTTTCTTTAAATAATAAAACACTATTGAAAACAACTCTTAATAAATTTAAAATGTTTTAAAACATCGCTTAAAATGTCATTAAAATATGTGATTTTTATTCAACTTTAAAGACCGGACATTGCTTCAATTTAAAAATTGGTATTTCAGTATAAAAAATACATGAAAACCGAAATTGCAATCTTTAAGTTAATATGAGTTTAAAAAAAGATTATTTATAAGTAAATTGACGACTTTACGCTTCGTTATTAGTAAAGCGTTGAATATGAATGGGTTGAACATATCAAAGATGTCCATACGTTTGTAAACGAAACATTGAATATAATAGTCATTGTATAAATGTTTTCACATGAGAATGATAACTCTTGACTGCACAACTAAATAAAGAAACAAACTGCCAAAACGTTTTGTACACAAAAAATATATAGTTAATAGAGAAAATCTTTAATTTGGTCAGTACTATGTAACCAATCTTTTATATTTTCCCCAAAACGATTCAATTACATTAAATGTTTTTTTAGAAAATATTTGATATATTTTCCTAAAAAAGGCTGTAATGTTTTTTGTTCAGCAAAAAGATTTTCTCTGAGCCACGAAAGGCATGTCCCAAAAATTTAGTGATGTAAAATAAAAATAGTGGTTTCTATTAATTTATTAAAACAATAATAAATCTATTTCATTAGTTGCGCGTAAATATTTTTAATTTAATTTTGGTGTATAATTGGATTCAAGGAATATACTGTTTAAGAATTTCAGTGTCTTTTTAGTATCATGAGTAGAATGAAAGAGGTGTAAATAAAAACAATGGTCTTATGTTCGATGAGTTACTTTATGTGCGAACTTTGTAATTGATAATTTATTTGTATTTATATCTAAGCTATCTATATTTTTTCTTTTTGATTGGGTATATTATAACTATATAGTTAGAAAATATTTTTTTAAAGCTGTTTACAAAGGAAAATTTCAAGAAGTATAGAGTGCTGTTTTTACAAATTTGTTTTTCAAATAAGCAACACTTTTTCTAGTGACAGTCAATTTGACAGCTAACAGCTGATTTGTGTTAAGTTTGGTTTGCCATATCTTCATAAATAGACATAAGTCAGAAAAACCCTTGAAAATTTGTCTATTTTAAAATTTGTGTTTTATTTAAGAAAGTTTTTCAAAATTCGAAAAAAAGCAAAATTTCGAAAAGACTCAATTTTGGTTGAACAGCTACATCAATTACCACATTTAGATTAAAGAAATTCTACAAGATGCTGTTACATCCACAAAATGTCACTGGTTGGGATGTTTTGTGAGCTGGCGGAATTGTTGGTCCATATTTCTAAATACTAAGGGCATACAATTACTTTTAAAATAAAACCCATAACATACGTCGAGTTTTTACTGTTTCATTTAATTTTAACGTTTTGTAACTCTTAAGCCACCTTTCTTTAATTTTCAGATATATAAAGACAATCTGTTATTTTAATCATTGTGAGTAATTTTTACTTAACTGGCTGCCACAGACGAGATATCTCGTAAAATTTTTCGTGCTCAACACGCCAGAGACGAGTTATATCGTCAATAACTAATTAATTTAATAGTTGCAAATTATAGCCGGCGTGCTAGGTAATTAGTATTTATTATCTACGGCAGCTAAAAGGTTTAAAAAATACCTTCTACCTTGACCCTACATGTCAATTTGTCGAAACCACAAATCTGAAAAATCTGAAAGTAGATTTATATTGACAACCCTTTATGGTATCGTTGGCATACGTAATAAATGGCCACCCTCGACCATTTTCTGGATCCGATATCGGTTGACATCAAAGAATTTCTAGTATTCTCGAACAATGCGGTACACTTTCTTTCCCTCATTGTTTGACAAAAAGGTGTCATCGCAATTTGGAATGTAACACGTGGTGAGACTAGTTCACGTGGTAGATATTTATTAGATCTCAAACGATGTGAAATATATTTTCTTTTACCCTATGTTACCGAATGTTGTAACTTCGGCTAGTGTAGATGTTTGAATAAAAATAAATGATAGGTTTTGGAAGAATTCACTACACTTGTGAATTTAAAAAATCATTGCGCTAAGGTTCTATACTTTTGCTATCGAAAACTTTACAAAAAAACAGAATGTAGGTTTTTTTATAATCCCATTTAGGAAGCGAGTACCATGGGGATTTGCAGATTTGTCGCAATGATTTATTCGGAATAACCAAGAGTCATTACGTGCCTGGGCTACGTAAGATTATTATAAGACCGTTATCGTCATAATAGGATCAAGTGATTGCGTTGTAGAGAATCAGCTTGTTTCTTTGATCTTGGGAAAACTCGAATTTTACGAAACATTGCACGGAATAGAAAAAAATACAAATATTCTGTTTTTGTTTTTTTAACTATCTGTAGTTAAAGTAAAGTAAAATTTTATGCCATTGCTTAAGTTACTCTCGAATCAACATTCAAAATATCTACATTTATTAAAATATTTTCGTTGTAAGAATTATCACAATAAGTTAAGTAGTCAATTTATACCTGACAATCTTTGCAGTAAAAATACTGAAGTTATTTTATATTTTCGTTTAAAGAATACGTTTAAAAATAATAATTACAAATACATTTGTATAGAAACATTTTTTTATCCATGTCCGCTCCCAATATGGAGCATATGGTCTCCTAATGGAGGTGTCTCAACAGAAGTTTTTTTCTACGAGAACTGTTTGTTACTCAGTCGCTCAACCTCATTTTTTTTTCAAATTGAGTTGTAGGGAAAGAAGGATAAGGCTAGGAACAGGACCAGTGGTTGACTAATCGTTATTGCTACACCCAGTTATTAAAAGATCAGAAGGACGGGAAGAGAGGAAATTATGTGAATTGACATCACAAACACCCAGTCTTCGATCACAACTTTGAATTGAATAATTCTCAAATTCACTGTGGTCTTACCGGGAATTGAATCCAGACCTGCGTGATTGGTAGAGGAAGATCTAACCGACTGGGACACAGCAGGATCATTCAAGATATTAAATAATTGATAGGATTAAAGTTTTGATAGAACTGAAATTACACAATTTAAATAATTAAGTGAACATTTGGCTATTTAATGTCACCACTTCACTTTTTTGGGCATAGGAAAATAAATATCAAACATGAAATTCGCTTAATAAATGTTGTACGTTCCGTTTTAGTGTTTGATTACCAGTAATAATGATCTAGGCTGGCAATATCTGCCAAAACTTTCAGATGGAGACAGGGGTATTTTAGGGGTTTATTTTAATTATATTATAAATAAATCTATGAAAGCTGAGAATATAATCATATTACAAACAAACTTTTGACGTTATTGTAATTATAATAACTAACGTAGAAAAAAATACATACTAGTGTTTCAATAAATTAATTTGAATACATTTTAGATTTTCCCTTCCCTTTCCAAGGAACATAGGCATAAATCGTTCTTTGACTTATGAACAATATTTGAGTCTTAAAAAAACGTAATTAAACTAACACGCGTATATAGTAAAAACATTTTTTTTTATCCACACTCAAAAGCATAATCTAAGATTCTAAAACATAAATTTTCACCATGCAAAAATGTTCGCACACCCTTGATTCCTGATTATACCCTGCGCAATGCCAGATAATTTTATTGATAGTAAATATTATTTTCCAGTTTATTGCCTCGTCATATAGTTGAGTAGAGACTAGAGAAACGATATACATTTTTCATAGTGTTGATACATATTAAATTTAGCCAAGTGGTATAAATATGAAAATAATATTAATCAGATTCAAACTCCAGGAAATTCAAAATTTCATTTAACCGCTCCGGAATCAGTTTTTTTTAAACTGAACTAGTTATGAATTGATTTGACATTTTTTTTCACCCATCCAAAAATCAAAGAAAAGCGTAGCCTAATTGATAAGCAACTCTAAACCTTGTCAAGTTTTTCCGTTTTAAAAAAGAGATTGCTTAATAACAACCAATCGTTAAATTATCTTAATAACAGTTTGTTAAAATAATCCTTTGGAATTCATATGTTCCAAATAAGAAGATGTGGTTATAATAAATGGTGAGAAATGTCTTGCTTGTACAATAACTGACTATATTTCTTATTTCTTATTTTTTAATTGAGGTGACAATACCGGAAATACCAAAACTTTTCACTACCGAAATACCAGATTTGATAATCCAAAATACCGATATCCTTTCATCGATTGTGGTTAAGGCATCTAATCCTGAACCACTTTTTTTTTGATCCTAGAATTTGGGGACTTAAAATTTTTTCATTTACTATAATTTCATGTTTTCGTTTTTTTATATATCACTAATTTTAGCACAAAATGAAAATAAAACTGGCATTATACACAGATAACGGCCATGGCTACATATGAAATTTGATATAACTGATGTTAATGTTTGCAATACTGGTATTTAGTATTATGAAATAACGGAATTTTGGTATTGATATACATAATATTAGTCTAGCATTGTAAATTCATAGACTACAGATTTTTGTACCAATAGATAGCTTTAAGCTTCCTTCACCCCCCAGGCAAGATATAATATTATAAAATCATTGAAATATTTTATTATTTATTGAGTCTGGTTTACTCAACGAGCTACTTCGCTTCCTCTCGCTAGTCGCTATTAATGTATGTTTGTTGCAAACAGTTTTCCCAAATTGTTTTCCGATATTATGTCCGGTCGTTTTCGTACAAAATGTTTTGATTTCTATTTCTAGAATAGCTTATTATTGTTGATCTCCTGAATAAAATAAAAATGTCGACGATTGGAAAAGTTTGTGAAAACAAGCTATTTTCCCTTTGTCCCCGAACAGAAGCTTTTTTCATTTTGTATATCGATAGGAAACCCTTTGTCAATACCCAACGTTAACTTATTTGTTAAATTAGTTGTCTCAACCAATAATTCTAAAACCAAGCATCGCGACATATTTTAGTATCTAAATATAAATTAAATGTACTTAAATTGTTGAGCAGTCTTAACTGATTCTTTTTGATTTTTTTTCGTAGCAGCTATACAGTATTCCCTTAATTTTAAATGGATAAATCTTCTTTAAGAGCCAATGTTTATTAAATTACAGAATGTATTTTTACTCTGAAACGATTAGAACTAAATTAATCTTTTTTCCCTTCACATTTACTGTCTTGATTTCCTTACACAATGAGAAGGATTAATTTTCAATCTGCTATTTGCGGAAAATGTAACCAAATAAAATGTTTTTTAACGTTTGATGTCAGCTGTAAGACATCTCGGCTTATCATTTCGTTTTATCACTGCCTCATTGATGACGATAATGATAATGCGGTAATGGTACGTCTTGAAAACATTCAGTATTCTAATAATTCTTTTCCTTAAACGTCCTGTTTTTACTTTGTAAACTCCTTTAACGAGAACAAGACTAATTTAGGAGTTGCCCTTCAACTTTTACATATATTTTATTTAAAATTTGACACACAATAGTTTTATTACAAAAACGTACTTAAAGTATACCAAAAATGAAAGTTTTGCGATATGCAGAATACATTTAAATCATTACTGATTCTATAAATTTTAATTTTTGACTTTTTTGTCGATGATACAAGCCTACGACAAAACTTAATTATTCAAATTCAGCTTCGATATTTAAATTAACTTGTATATAAAAAAGATTGACTTTGAGAACAAAGAGAGACAAGAACTTCATCTACGAGCTTTGAAAGAGGTTTGAGAGTATCCGACTAATTTGCATACCTTTGTATTTTGAAATTTATCTAAAAATATACAAATAATTGAGAATCTTTAATATTCAAAATCAAGTTTATCGGAGAATTTAATTGAAAATAATTTACAATTATACAAGAAAAAAGATGTAAATTGATTAAGACTTTGAATTGATAAAAAACTGTCAAATAATATTGATGGCAACGTCGAAGCTAGACCATCGTCTGAATAATGACTATTTAAGATATCCTCTTTCCAAATTTACTAATTAGAGATAAAAGTTTCAAAATAATACAAAAACTTTAAAAACAATATACTTATATTATATATGGCAATTGGTAAAACGTATTTACAAAATTGAGTTATATGGCGCAGCGGTTAGCGTTATGGGCTTCCGTGCCAGAAGTCACGGGCTCTAGTCCCAGTCCAAACAGCATTTTTTCGATTGATTTATCGATATTTTTTCGAAGGTATGGGTGTTTGTGATGTCTAAAAATTCCCTCCTACCCTTCCGATCCTAATAATCAGGCGTATCGAGAGTGATTAGTTAACCACTAGTCATGTCCTAGCCTTATCTTTTTATCAGTTTACCCTTTGAAAAAAAGAGAGGTTGAGCTACTAAGTAACAAACTGTTCTCGTAGAAAAACTTCTGTTGAGATACCTCCATTAGGAGGCTATATGTACCACATTAGTAGCGGACATGAATATAAAAAACAAAAAAAATCAAAATCAGTCTGGACATGTTTCTCAAATAAGCAAAAAAAAAGCTTATGAATAACAACATTCAAAAAATAAAATACTCATTTGTACTAATTCCACTTTTATTTTAAATGATCAGGACTGGTTTTGATTATGACGATCATAAAAACAACTGATGTTGATTATGCTCGTCATGCTCAGTTGATAATGCTCGTCATGAGCGAAACCAGTCCTGATGAACGAGTATTTTGTTTTTTTAATATAATACCTTTTTGACAGTTAACACCCAAAAGGTGAATGAATCAATGTTACAAAATTTCATAGAATAATTTGTATTATTTTCTACTGGATTGATATTTTTTAAAGTTTATGTTTGAATTGTGTTAATCGAGTATCCTAAATTAATTAAGCCCAGTTCATTACAAATGCTATGCGTTTTTTGATAACTAGTTTTAAAATTCCATCAACATTCAGCTTAATTTGAAATTTTGCATAAACGATTTTCCTTTCATTCTTTCGATTCTTAGCTGCGAGAGTCAACATTTTGTTATAAAAGCACTAAAACCATTTTAAAGTATAACATTAATTGTTTCCCTCTTCCAATCGCTTCGATGAATGTATATTATAATTTTAAATTGGAAATCAAGACCAGACAATGGTCCAGAATAGTAAATCATGTTTTATATAAACATTAATTAATACTATACCAAAACGGCATCCGTTGAGTACTATTTGCACATGTGCTTATAACAGATTATCAATTTCATGTGTGGATAATATAATATACACATCAATAGTTAGCCGGCTTTTATCTACGCTTCATTTTCTTAAATAAGTCGTCACAGAAATAATAAAAACGTTAACAAATTACCTTTTTAGATAGAGCAACACCTTGTAAGTGCAAAATTGGACTCTGCATAAAAGCATCTGATCAAGAAGATAGCCATTTCAGATAAAACATTAACTCTGTCGCTTGATATATTTTGTGATTAAACAAAATCATTACGTTTTAACTTTTACGTAGATATGTATGTTTATTGATACGTTCAAAGCAAAATAATAAATATAGTTTTTTATACGGTTTTTGACGGCACTTTTTACTTATGAAATGGCTATGCCTTCTATGTTTTTTGTCAGGTACGTGACGTAACAGTCAACGTCGTTAGCCTCAGTAACGGATCTCACGGGCTTGATCCCATTGTGACGTCCATTTTCAATCAATTGATCTGTTTCTTTTCGAATGAATAAGTGATTATAATTCCCTTTAATTTTTCTAATCCTTAAAAAATGCGAGGCTGTATCATTTATTAACTCTTGCGGCTCGGAGACTAGAAAAATACTTCTCTGCCGATGGGGGTCGTTAAGGGACCCCAGTGGTTTCCTTATTATTGGCCTTATTCTTATGAATTTCAAAAAAAAATATAGCCTAAGGGCTTTAAAATATCTCTCTGCATCATTCCTCATACATTTTTTTTAAAAAAATCCGTGTTTTTTTAAATAAATAATCATATTTTAAGTTGCGCGTAAAAAATACGTCATTCCAGTACAAATATGTATTTGCAACTGACGCGTTCAGCCTAGTTATCTTACGAACGATCGCTGATAAGCGGGCGCTTATCTCGTTATCGCATCGCGTTATCGCGTATTTATATGAACTACAAAAGGTCCAAAAAACTATGATATAAGAATACTTTAATTATAATCATTGTATCATCCATATTAAATAGATATTGAAGAAAATGTGGGTATTGGGGTCGCATTTCTTGAGCTTAGAACCGGAAAAGTTAACAGCTAACAGCGCTAGAAATAAAATAAAATGTTGCTAACTTCTTTGTCACATAGGCTTTATTTTAAAAATATTTTTTTAATAACAATTACTTGGGACTATTTAATCATATTATGGCTACATTATTTGACGATCATCCCACAGCTAAAAAACAGCACAGTTTCCAATAAAACACATTTAATTATTTTGATATGGCTTAGAATGTCTTGGATAATGGTTGTCATTCACGTTTTCTTGGAATTTTCTCCACTAATTGACTTGTCGTGGAGGCTAAACGATTTCCCGGAAAATTAAGGGTAGCAGTATTTATCGGCGTAGCAAAGATTACCGATTTTCAAAACCGCTTGTGAAAGCAAACCGAGAGAATATTTGGGTCACAATGAACAAAGAACTAGAATGAAGGAAGCGAAGGTAATATTTTGGAGATAATTACGTTTCCTCAAATAATGTCATAATGATAACTAAGGATTTTTATTCAATATTAGCACACATTTATTAAATATACATATCGACTGTGGAAAGGAAAAAAGACGTAACCCACAGTTTTTCAAATCAGGTTTTTTTTCGATAATCACAATATATCAAACTTGATACACATTCTATCAAAAGGTTGCAAGCTGAAAATGTTGAATTAGTATCTAAATTTAGCTTTTAAGCTTGAAAAAGACGACATTGTAAAAAATTAAAGCCAAGAAAAAAGACTGAAATAAAGATTTTTCCTAGACAATTTCTTTAATTAATATTATATTATGTCAATTAAACACCAGCTTAGAAGTCTCAAAAACCAGGTTAGAAGGTTGTGTATAATTCATAATTTGCATATGGCCCAAAATCATCAAAATACGTTTTTTGCGCCTTTTGTAAAATTTGATATGTGTGGGTTACGTCCTTTTTCTTTTCCACAGTCGATATACTGGTGTTGTTTGGGCATAACTTGATAACTACAAAATATTGAATTTAAAGAAGGGAAATTCAAAGAAATACTAATGTATGAAACAAGTAAACGAAAATAAAAATATCATTATCACATTTCCGATTATTCTTTTAAACAACTCCGGAATATATATATGTGACAGCTTTCGATTAGTTATTTATTACATGTAAGAAAATTAATTAAGATATCACGAAATTATATAGCTGGTTCTGTAGTAAGTGAGTAGCAAATACTCTTAGGTTTTTCTCTTAAACGAGTGCGTAATCAATTTTCTATAAGATTTCATTTAGAATCTTGCGTAAATAACTTATTTTCTGACGTCATATTTCGGTCTCTATGGTCCACAAAAATATCTTGAACAATGGAATTAAATTTAGTTATCGTATAACGTATTATAAAGTTAAAATCTTCCATCACATAAATATGTGCTCTATACCAGGAATGAAAGTCGTGATAAATATATATGTATGTTAAAAATAGCGGCCGAATTATTTGATAATAAATTATCGTGTAAAGTGTGCCATGTACTCACAAATATAAATGCATTCGAAATAAATATTTTCGGTAATATGAGTCTATTTAATTATTTAATTAACCTTTATTAGTATCTCTTTATATTTATAATTATTATTATTGTTACCTATAAAATTGCCTTTATCTTAACATGTATCTTAACTGTATCATTGAGGAGACATCGTCTTCGGAGTGATGCAGACAGGAAAAAAGTTTATCGAATAAAAAAAAAAAAATATGAGTCTATATACATTGATTGTGTAGAATTTATGATAAAAACGTTGTTTATATTATCATTGAAATGTATTAAAAATATATAAGCTGTGAATCTTTTAAGCACCAATATAAACATAAACCGAAATTCTCGCAAAAAGTAATATAAAAAAATGTCTGACGTTTTTGCGAATTCAAATAATTGTTCAAAATACTTGCTCCGTCCATTTTTATTCAAGAAAACGGAATGGTTTATTGACTGACAGATAAGAAATTACATTATTTTTATTCGAAACCCAATCGTCTTCTTTATTATACCGTTGTCAATATAAGTATTTAAGACATCGTTTGAAACAGAAAAAATCCACATCTTTTTTCGTACGAAATCAATTGTATTATATCATAATTTTTAATTCTTATTATACTGCCCAAGAATTATCAAACACAAAATAAAACACTTAAGCTTCTTACCTCGATTTTTTTACTGTCAGATAAAACTTTACTGGAATACACGAGCTTAAAGTCTGTTTCTCTTTGATAGGCTTACTCAAACCATACTTTCCATGCCATTACTCTGGTGTCTTATTTATGTTCTTTTTAAAATTTCATAACCGTTTTTATATATTCAGACACATTTTACTGCTTTACGCTTAGTAAAATTAATGGAAAAATAAACTATCGAAATACTATTTCGTCACCGTAGAGGTAGAAGATGCTTTGTTACAAATTTGATAGAAAGATGTAAGAACAAAATGAGATTACTAGGTTTCAATTCTAGGATAACACAGTTAGTGCATTTATTGTACAAGTTCAGGAGAAACAGCAATTTTGTATCGGTTTTTATTATAAATGCAAGATTTCTAGCATTATTTGTGATAGATCGGAATAGATCCATCTATTTTTTATTAATTTATGTATCAGATATTATTGAGGCTAGAAACTTCATCTTAATAGCTAAAATTTTTCATATGCTGTCAACTTAGAACTATCAATTTGTCAATTACCAACTTCTGCCAGTGTGGTGACGATTTACCAGTCTTGGTTATTAGTTATTTTTTTAATAAAAATAATAAAAGGTTTTTAGTACTTTTTCCACTTAAAATTTATTTGATTAGGGTCGGTTTCGCTCCTCGCGAGCATTATCAACTGATAATAACAATAAATAGCACTGTTTAATTCGCGAGGATTCGCGAGGAGCAAAACCGGTCCTGATCAAATGAATTTTAAATGGAAAAAGTACTAAAAATCTTTTATTATTTTTATTATAATGCCATTCCACCAAGTATTGACAGTGAACACCTTAAAAGTTGTCTTTTTATTTAACTACATACAATCATTAAATCGGCCATTTGTGGATTTGTGGAATTATTTCATGTATTTTTTTATTGTTCAGAATATAAACGTGTCAATAAAATAAATAAGTGTTTCTTACAATAATAACCAACATTATAGGTCTTTACTACTACTAATTAATGTTGTGTGTACTTCTCCCCTAGGCGGCTTTACACCCTCTTTTCATGGAGTGTTTTTTTGGTAAAAAATTCCGAAGAAATTTTATCGATTCCTATTTTATTCTTAATTTATATAATAAATAATATCAAGTCATTACAAAAAATGTTTTTTTATACATTGATTTTTTACTAAAAATTGACAGTAGACACTTTAAAAACTAACAGAGATTCAGCAAAAAAAAATAGAACTTGGAAAGAAAAAGTAGTACATAAATCATTCTCGTAAGGTTATTTTTTAAAATATTGCCATTCGCATGGGAACTCCAACTAACGGAGAAACCTATGACGTTGACTACTGATTTGTAAATTATAAAATAAGCTATAAATCTAATCAAAAAATGAGTATATGAGTGTTTACACTGTTATGTTATGAAAGTATTTATTGAGAAAATGAAGCATTCGTCGTTTTGCAGTTGCCATGGAAAACTCTAGAAGAAAAGACCCGCCAATCAACGAGTTTCATATCGAAACTAATAAGTAATATTGCGTTTGTGAAAGCGGCTATTTATAAAGATTCTTGAAAGTTACTAGAGAAAATGACAATTTAATTAGAAATCAGGTAACGATAAGTAATAATTTAATGGTAGTGATGAAAAAAATAATGTTTAAACCAAACTAAAAACTTAAAATAGTGTAAAGATAATCATGCATGTTGAATCCTATAGCGCAGCGGTTAGCGTTGTGGGCTTCCATGCCATATCTCACGGGTTCGAGTCCCAGTACAAACATTATTTTAACGATCGATTTCTGTTCGGAGGCATGGGTGCTTGTGATGTTTAAAAAATCCCTCCCACCTTTTTCCGATCTCTTTATAATTGGGCGTAGCGAATTAGTTGAGGACTAGTCCTGTCCTAGCCTTATTCTTCTATCATACTACTTTCTTTTAAAAAGAGTGGTCGAGTGAATGATTAACAAACAGTTTTCGTAGAAAAAACTTCTGTCTAGATACTTCAACATCGGATTAAAATAAAATGTGCATACATTGTAAAATCGATTGCATATTGTTTTGTATCGCAATGCAGATCTACAATAGTACCGCCAGGAATATAAACCCAGTATTATTTACAAGATTATTCTTGTATCCCAAAGTTTACTGGAAACTTTAAGCATATAGTTAACGGTAATGTTAAATTTTGCAAGGGATACATTTAAAGTGATTGCTCTGATATAAGGAATCTACGTTATGACTTAGCAAATTTCGACCCTTAGATAATTTCCATTTTACACGAGTTCGCAAACTACGAAAATTATCTGATTAATATATAACGAAATTAAAATAAATTCTGCATTAAGCAAACGTAAAAGTAATGGATACATTTAGTACCAAACCAATTGTAGCTTATTAGTTATAAGATTACAGAATAACTGTCATTATATATTATAATATGTTTGAATAGTAAAAATCTTACAGTGGAATTTATTATTTTTGTTATTAAGTTATTATTTTATAACATCTATTAAGGTTGACTACATATTTGAGAAAAAATAATGTTCAGCAGTAACTCAATAAACACGATTTTTTTGTGATAATATAATGTGTCAAAAGATTCGGTTATTCGATAACACAATTATTTGTTTATGGTAAGAGCTGATTTTTTTGAAAATTAAGTTTGATATAGGTACTAAGGTTATCTTATTTAAAAGTGTAATTGCCAGTTATTGATAGAAAAGCATTATATTTAAAAACAGTTTGTTATGATCAGGACAAGTGAAACCGCTCCAAGCCTTTTTTTTTTTTTAGATTTGAAGTTTTTTAATTTGGTAAAATAAAAAAAATAGTGATGCCATTCATTCATTTATTCTTGATACACTAAAATCTTATTTGAATTCAGGCAATTATCTTTTACATTTAAGTGTACATATATTAAGGATAGGGAAGATTTAAAAATTTGATTGTATACTAAATTTAGTATACTTAATACGGGAACAGTTATACTTTTTCCTTGAAACTTTTACAATTCAGTATAACACCCGCATAAAAAGTCGCGGAACAGAAGGATTCCGAGAAGCTTAAATTAAGAATTAAAGCTTTAACGAACAAGATTTTTTGCTAGCTGTTTTGGTTCTTGGTTAACAAAAAGATGTATATAAAAATTTTCAATTTGAATTGAGTTAAAATGTTATATATATTTTTTTGAGACTGAATACATAGCTGTATTACCGTAAAAAATATTTTAACTATTATATTTTGAGTGATTTTCAAAATTCTGTCAATATACAAATTTTATTATATATTTATTTCAATAATTCTGTTTTAAAGTATCTTCACAATATATTATCCTTTGTTTCCTGGAACATGCTAAGGTTAGTCTTAATGTTAAAATTACTGCATAAATACTTTAATCTACATAGTATATCGTAAAATTTTACGAAGGGTCACTTTCTAGTAGGGTTTTCAAACCAAAGGTTAATAGTTGCTCCAAAACGAACACAAGTAAAGACAACAATTTTCATTTAACTGAAGTCGACCTTTATTATTTGTACCGGTTGCTAGACAATCGTCAAACTTTACCTTACAAATAGTGGTATATTAAAAAGGGTTGCAAACTTTGCAGACACTCGAGCGCACGAGGATCAGAATCATACATTATTTCATTATCATTATCGATCGAGTAAGTAACGTTGTGGTACATTTTACCTTACCAATTCTAAAATCAGCGTTGAAATCTCGGTAAGGAGTCTTTTATACGTTGGTTTTTAAATAACGTTTTTTTTCCAAAGACACGGCTATCTTTGTTGCTTAATTTCTTTTCTCTTATAACTCATATTAAAAATAGAACAAATAAAGTAACTGCCAAATTTCAGGTTTAAAGCGTTGAATGTTTTTTTCTGCTCGGGTTGATCTGGAGTGATTATCTTAAGAAGTAAAAAATTATTTGAAATATTTTGAATCTTATTTAAATACATTTAAAAAATTCCGTTACCCGATCAAAAAATTAATACCTAAGAAGGATGTTATCAATGTTTTTTCAAAAGATTTATATACACGTAATGTTAGAAAAATTATTAATGATAGAAAACAGATTAACGACACGTTCTCTCAAATAGAAATCCTGTTAATATACAGTAAACTTCCTAATAGCGTCCCTCCAATAGAAAAGTTTCTTATAGCACAAGAGGCAGTCCCTTGTACAGCGGACTTCTCTATAAAGTTTTTTTCATGTAGAAAATGTATCATTTTTTACATATTGATACATTTTCAAGGTCAGATTTGAATTTGAATAAATATGTTATATTATATATACGTGAATTGAAAAAATATTTGGCAGTAACTGTTCGTCTTTTGTTAACAAACTAAAATCAAGGTCATTTAATATATAAACATGGGAATAATGTTTTATTACTGATTTCGTTCAATTCACAAAATACAATTGAAAAAGGCTAACCTCAGATTTTGTATGGGTGCCTAATTCACTATAACGTAGTATTCTCTAAGCGATAAGGGGGTCGACGTACTAAATACAGGTTATATAAAACAGTCTTTATAATATGAGAATATTTTGTTCGTGCTCAAGGAAATAGATCAACCTAAGACTCCAATCTATTCTATTTAATAAATTACTCGTTTATTATTCAACCCTTTTTGGGCTCTACTTAATTACATGTTTTAATAATTATTTAAGCGAACTTCTATTAAATGAAGGTATTTTTAAGATGTTTCAATGTAACAAACGTAATGCTGTCATAATTAACATGCTGGACGACGCATACGTGACATTTCAAGGAAATTTTCAGCTAATTGCTCGCGTTTTTTAAAAAGAATGTCCGTTTGTCTGATTTATATTTCAAACAAATTATTTCATTGTGGCATACGCATATAAATTTAACACTTAAACGTTATATTTGCATGACTCTCACGTGGCGGCTATTAAATATGAAAAATCTAACCATTCTGGTCACGCTTTATTGTTTATTGTATGAGAAATAAGGGACAACATGCGTTTGTAAACGTTCATTTTACATTAGCATACATGAAAAATAAAAATAATTTGTAACGAAATACCAAGAAATTTATTACATGCTTTTATTTCATCCAGGGTCATTTTCATTGGGAAACGCTATCGTTTCACTCACTTGATAATCATAGATTATTTATAACTAAATGTTCCATGCCGATACATTATCTCAATTTATACTTTAGTGGCGAGTGTTATGATTCTAAGAAAAAGTAACTTATTAACATCATTCATAATTCGATTATATAGAGGTAAAAACAAGTATATAGCCCACACTGAACAAATTTTACAAGAGTAACAAAAAACGTTTTATAATGATTTCGGGCCTAAGTCATAACGTTAAATAGACATAACCTTAAAGTTGAGAAACACACTGAAGTTATATTTACTCATCTGATATTGATTAAAAAAAACCGTTGTGTAACTTCCTTTTCCTGGTCGCAATTTTTACAGTCCCTTCTATTTTCAAACATAAAAGCTAAATTAAGATACTAATTTTGCCTTTGCAGCTTATATCCTTTTGATAGAATGTGTATTAAAGTTGTATACATTGTGATTATCGAAGAAAACTTATGAAAAATTTGAGAAGTACTTCCTTTTGTCTTTCTGCGGTCGATTTATGCAAAAAACGTCAAGGGCTATTTGACAGTTCAATTCATTGAAAAGAAAGGTTTTACAGGTTGAAAAATATTCAATAATTAATTTCGTTCGTATTTATTTATATGCTCTCGGTTGTAATATTATTACATATAATATTGCGTTTGAATTAGATAAAAGATTTCTAATTCATAGTTTCTCAACCTTTTTGGGCCCGTGGCCTCCATACTTCGTACAGATAAGTTCTTCGAGGCTCGGAGATTGAAAGATTCTGAACAATTTTCTCACTGACAGATTTCAAAATTGTACCCAGGAATTTACGGATTTCCCAAAATGGGAAGACACGAGACCTTTTTTTAGCTCTTTTCGAAATACAACTGATTAATTTAACTTAAATACTAATCAGTGTTATTTAAATAATCTACATTGAGCGCGGACATGGCTTCAAAAATAGTTAGTAAATAAAAGGAAAAACCAAATTTTCTTTTTCTTTTAGAGTTATTTATGATGGCTTCTGGGTAGGGCTTCCAATTAACCGGAGATATAAACTAACCGGTTTTCGGTTTTTTTTTTCAAAATAAACCGGTTAACCGGTTTAAACCGAAATCTTTTAGGTACATACATATATATCAGTCATTTCTGAAAAATGCAAAAATCATACAAATTATTTTTGCTTCTTTTATAGGTAAAAATAAAAATAACAGTTGTTAATAATAAAATTCGGCAAAAAATTACAATATTTATATTTATTTTAAAAATATTTACACAAAATGTATAAAAAATAAAATGCAATTGACGAAACACAAATAAAATGCTTTGAATAATAATTGAATTAATACATAATGTTTCTTCATGTAATATTTACAAAATTTAAATACAAAACAAGGCGACTCAATACTTATACTATTAATAAAAAAAAATGAATAACATCATTGAAAAAAACATTTTATGTATGTTTTCCTTAATGACAGACCGTAATGAGTACTCGCAACTGTTAAAAAATAATTAAATCCATTATGGCTACTTTTAAAATAACCAAACAAACAAAAATAATGAAATTTAAAAATCTTATAAAAATAACATATTTTTTTCAAATCCGTCAATCTGTACTTGCACACAAATAATCATTGATAGAAAAAATGCAATGGACAAAAATATTGAAACACAAACAATATAAAAAAATATATTATTGTATTATTTATGTACAAATGAATGATGATATGATTCACATTTACAAACCTAATTGAAATACTAAACTTGGTAATTTAAAACATTAACATATCTTTTTTTTAGCAACATTAATATAAAAACTTTTTGTGCATTTTTGGTCTATTTTTTTTATTTAAAAAGTAATATTTTAAAAAAACTAATGCATTTAATGTTTCATTATTCATGGAACTTCTTATTTTTGTACAAAAATTGTTTGATACTGAAAATACTCGTTCGCTTGTGGTTGATGATGGCCGGATAGATAACAATGATTGATATATTTTTTCTAAACTTAAAGTACGTTTTTTCCGTTGATGATATTGATACAAAAAACACAATTTATTGAATAATATATATATATATATATATATATATATATTTATGTATATATATAATTGGATATTAAATTGTTATTAGTACAAAGGGTATGGTTGATAATAAGCACAACGTTTATCAAACCTTGGGGGCAATAAAGAGAGTGCCACGCATAACTGACTCAATAATTAATTTCTTTTTAGCTAGTGTTAAGAATCAAATGTTATTCAGAAGTCAGAAACAAGTGTTGAAAATAAGCATTCATTCACCGATGCCATACAGTAACGTTGCATAATTTTGAGATTTTATTTATTTATCTATATCATATCATAAAAAATATATTTCAGTATTTTTTTCGAGCCTACCATTCCATGAAGGCTTAGTTCAAGCCTTCCAGTTTGGAAATCGCTGGCACAGGATTAAAGGTTTTAGAAAATTACTGTCGTCTAGTGTTTTATTTGTATAATAACTTTGACGATTGTCCAATGGTCGTAAAACATCATAATTGATACAAGTTGTATTTGTGCATGTGCAATATACCCAAGCCAACCAGGGGAGCTTTGCTTATTTACAGTAGCGTCCTGTGTTAGATAACAAAACAAATAAGTATATTTCACTAAAATATTGAGAATATCAATTTTTAAAATAACATCAAAATAATTATTGTTATCTTGTTTTTATGTAATGATATAATCCAACCGCCTATCTGTATTGCTTAAAAACATGTCAATTACTTTTTTGTTAAATTTAAGTATTTTGCTCATAACATTCTTCTCTATCGATAATATTGATTACCAATTTTTCATGATTCATTGTATTTTCATTGTACTGAGAAGTTTTTACTATTTGTATTGCTGAAAGAAAACATCGTCATCGGAACAAGTCAATCGGCATTGTAATAATAATGAACCAATTTTGTTATTTCTTCAAAAACATCGCATAATTTACTAAGCAAATCATTTTATATTACAGAATATGTGTACCACCACTGATTATACCTACGAGTAAATACGGTTTGGTGATATTCTGCCTAACTTCCGCCCTTTTACAAAATCAAAACAATGAACGCATCGTCATAAAAACTAAAATGTGAGTTATTGTTTCGTGCGCTTTTAATTGTCAGTCGAACTCATAAAAATTTACTCTTTTGAATGTTTTTTTTAGAAAAATATATACTTGTAAGACAATATCTTTTGAAAAGGAATTATTACGAATTGCAAATGAACACGTATGACCCTAACAAAAAGAAAAGGATAACAATGACTATCACTTACCCGTTGTTTTCCACAAATTTCTCGGAACAAGTTTTACTAATCAAAGAGAGTTCGACAAAACCTTTTGATGAAATTAAAATTAACTAGTGACTCAATATATAAGTATAGTGTCTTTTAAATTATTATAAGAAAAGCAACAATTAATTTTTTGTTAATAGTAATTGATCAAAATCAAAATTATTAAGAATAATATTTAAAGAGGCAAAAGAATAATCCATTTAAAAACAGGCATACACAGAATTGAAAACAAAGAAATTGGAGATTAATCATTGCGTATTTTTATAATGATACACATGCTATCCTTGTTCGCCATTCATTCAAGATTAATACGGATGTCTTCTCAATGTTGTCAGTTAAGTCATATTTTCAATACGAGCTATAGTGTAACTAGGGGCGAATTTATTAGACAATGTAAGATACATTTCGTCATTTGATAAAGTTAATTTTCTTCCTGAAAAGACATTTATGTCTATAATTTGAATACCTACGTGACAATTGATATTATTTAGCAATGCGTAAATACATATTTCCCTTTTAAAATATGCGTTGAATTTACTGCGAAATTAAACAAAATAAAAACTATTTTTTTCAAAAAAAATCAATAAACTTAACTTAAAATATAGAATTTATAAAAACGCGGTTAACCGTGGGAAATAAACCGGTTTTCGGTTTTTTTCAAAACAGGCGAAAAACCGGGTAACCGGTTTCGGTTTAAACCGGTTTGGAAGCCCTACTTCTGGGTAACCCAAAATTAAATTAATAGGCACCTCTTTGAAAAGTCTTTTCATATTTGATGAACCAAAGTTGAAACTGAATTCTAAATATTCTATTTCGAGAATTCTCCACCACCTGTTGATTCAGAATATGTAATATTTACGCTTCCTTGTTGAAGGCGGTGAGAACATTGTGTAAGCGGGAAATATTCGTTAAGTAGGGAGTAAAAAAATTGGATCTGTAGTCAAAGGAATGCAAATAGAATAATTTATTCAATTATCAATTAAAATTTAGAAATAGAAATTAAAAGCTTATTTGCGACTTTTTTACATATCCGCTCCCTAGTCGGAGTATGTGACCACCACATGATTCCTCCAAGATTATCATTCCCTTATCTCCGTTTCTGATAAAGTCAAACCACCGTACTCCCAGTATTCGGGGCAAGCATATGTTTTCAAAGCACGGAATATGGTTACTCTGATCTTTTTTAATGTGCCATGACTCGCAACCGTAAAGCAGCACTGTCAGAATGCATGCGTTAAACAGGAGGCACTTGGTTTTGACTGAGTACAGCCATGAGTTCATATAGAAATTAATAGTTACATCGCAGCCAGGGATTGAAATACTGATATAACAAAAAAACCAGGATTCCGGTATTCATCATGTTTTTTCAATGCTAAAACACTAGTAAAACAAATTAATCAAAATCAAATTTTAATGCATAGAACAATCAAATATTATGATAAAATTGTTTGCGATGAATCGACATATTTTAACTCTGCTAAGAGTTGTCGGCTCAGTATGTATATGTCGAGTCAGTGGTGCAGTGGGCAACATCGATCAGCTTCCACGATGGACCTAACTGGTTCAAGTTTCAGTACGAACAGCATTTCTTTATCGATTTATTAATTTTCCGTTCGTGTTCGTGGTGTCTAAAAATTCTCTTACACCATACCAATGTTAAATTAACTGGGCGTTACGAGAGCGATTAGTTAACTAATAGGCGTTTGTAAATTATACTTAATAATAATTGTTCAATCCTGTATATATTTGTCTATGCTTTCGTTATACTCGGGTGCGCGATCAAGTGATTGAATTTCAAAACTTTTCGTCTAATTTCTATTCAATGCTAGAAAACGGGGTTAAGTAAGAGTTTATATTTGTAGTTAATAATTAAGTCGTTACTTAGTCTATACTTCTACACGAACCTGAAAGAAGTAGATTAATCGAAATAAGACGAAATAGTCATATCAATTGAAGTCAGATAAAAAGACGTAATTCACCCAGAACAAAATTTTACAATATGAAAACTCTTTTATTGAGGTCTTCTTTTTCGCCCAAATTTTCACCAGCCTTACTTTTTTAAAGCTTATAAGATAAATTTAAATACTTATTCGACACTTGAATCATAAATCCTTTTTAAAGAACACGTATTAATTGTGTATGATTATCGAAGGAAACCTGTTTTGAAGAAACTGTGTGTTACTTTCGTTTGCCTGACTACATTTGATATTATTAAAATATATTCCAGCGTTCTGTACTTCAGTTACATAGTTTTTTGTTACCATTATGTAGTTAAAACTTAATCGTTTCAGGTTTCCAGGAAACGATCAATTATTTTTATTAAGAAATCGACTGCAGTTTGTTATTATAAATCAAAAAGATTGGAGCTCTTGGGTCCTATCTGGTTCACTAATAGCTCTCCTTCCGTACGTGAGTGAGATAAAGCAAGCTTAATCGTATACCTCACGAGGGATGAATTTGCTTAAGATTATCACAATGTTTTATATTGGAGCGAAAACATGGAACATGAATATTTAAGCATTTACATATCACGCCCAAGTTATGGGGTAAAAATTCACCTTGTTTTCAGGTGTGTCAAGTTTTCAATGCTTATAGTTATAATAATAACAATAATATTGAAATATCAGTTCGTATTCATGCTCCATTAATTTAAATAAATAGTTAACCAAGTGAAAAACATTCACTCTCAATGAAAATTACTTATGTTAATTTTATTTATCAACAATCTTATCTTCTAAACTCTAAAGTTTGCACCCAAGTGGATTTTATCATCTGTATCACACTAATTATGGTACCATTTTTACTGCCCAAGGACTCTGTATACATATTTGAATTTCTGAATCATAAGGTTCTTTTTTTATTCTATGATTGTCTGATAATTAATTATAGATCCAGTTTGTGGTTTACTGGTGAGAAAAATTTACTGACTCTTAAAATCAGTATAAAAATTGTACTTTTATATTTAAAAAATGCCACTCATTGTGGTCCAGTTGGCAAGAGCTTGCCTTCATGAATCAAGCGTAAGGTAAATTAATTAGGTCAATTTTATGTTTTTAAATTTGATTTTGAGATCTGAAACATGGCTGTATGTGATGTCAATTATTCTTCTTTTGTCAATCTCGAGTGACTTACAACAAAAATCATTGATTTTATCTCGTTAAAAATTACATTTCCAATTTGAAATTACAACTAGTAGAATGGGAACGTTGTTAATTTTCATTTCATTTGATAATAAAAAAAAACACATACGATTTGACAAACTAATTAAAATCATTATTAATTTTAAATACACGTATGAAAATAAGTTTAAGGCGTAGAATACTTTTATAGCTTAACTGTCTGGATAAATACTTATTTCTAGTATTGTTGATATAATGACGCATTACGGAATATTATTAACAATGATTGTCTGACGAAAATATTGTTAATTGAGTTCTTACCTTTACATTGCAATATCCGCCATCATTGTAAAAAATCTGGAATTGCGGACGACATTTATGAAATCATTCTTTTGACCGAAAAGTTATCGACATAATATTTCACCGTGAGATTGTGGATTAGGGTCAGCTTTAGGTCCGAGATTTTCCTCTCCTGTTCAAATTTGTCAAGTAATCCTGTTGATAGTTTATTTTTCCGGGACTTGACTTTTGACTTATTACACTTTCTATACTCGCTATCAGAAAATAACCTCTGGTCTATTTATATTGAAGTTTTATCGTGTGATACGCTGTTTATTTTGCGACTCGGATAAGAAATATTTTTCGAGTTGTTTATGAACGTGTTTCGGAAATAACATTTGAAATATTATATGTTTTCGTTACACTTCAGTAGAAAAATAGTAAACAATAAAGTGAACAATAAATATTTATTGATAAGTACACCTGAATCAAAAATTGCAGTTTTATTTATTATTTACAAAGATAATTTTAAAATTTATTAAAATGATTTTAAATCATTCTACACGTACATACGTGAATTATTATTTATTGTATCAACAATTTTAACCAATCTTTTCATAAATACAAAATAAGAAATACTACTGTTCTTTAAAAATAAATTATTGAATGTGGTTGATTTTAATAATTCTTGTAAAAATGTTTATATGTACTTTGATAATGTTACCCGGATACAATAGAGTTCTACCAAGTATGTTTTGAATTTACCTATTAATTAAATATGTAGTTTTTTTTGCAATGTGACATTGATCAAAGAGACTCACTTGGTGATATTATATATTTATAAATTTTAGTGCATCGTTTCCGAATTAAATATAAAAAGCAACCATTTTTCACAATGATTGCATCAATATTATTAATTTATTTATTTACTGCTCTATTATCGATACCGTTGATTTATACTTTGTTTACTTATTTTATGAAATATTTGTCGATCCTGTAGCAGAATATTAAAAACTGTGAAGTTTTTTTTCCTCTTTGCTTTGGTGTCGCGAGCTCGAATCCTGCAATGTAATCTTCGCTTTGTTAATTTTTGGGTCGATTTATAGATTTTTATTTCAATGAATTAAAGTATGTGATTTATTCATAAATCATGAAAACTTAGTATAAAAAGAGCGGCTGTATAACTATTTGTTTTTTTATTTTTTTACTAAAATGGATCTTGGAGGTTAAGTGACTGATTAACAACCAGTTTTCGGAAACATATTTTAATAAAATGTTCATATTATCGTCGTTGCCGGAAGACATGATTACAAAAAAAAAGTTTACAATTTCGCTCTTTTTATGATATTTCTTAAAATATTTTACAAAAAAGATTGCGAGAAGGCTGGAGGGGACGGTGGGCGGATCGAACTGACAGGCATCAGACGCGGTGTATTATTGTACCCCGCCCAACAACGTTACAGGCCGCAGACCGGACAAAGGGTAATCGACAAACAAAAGGCCACAATGTGCCAGAAGCAAGGATTTAGTCCATTCCCCGCATGTGGCAAATGCGACCTCATTAGACGTTACTGTTGCGTAGCAAGTACTATCTGTTACAGGATAATACTTACACACTTTGTGTGCGTAATACAAAGTTAGATGTCATTTGAAAAAAAGGAAGATACAAAAACCTCTTCGCACATTATGGTAGAATTATAAGAGGTATAACAATTTTTACATTACTTTCAAACTATCAGCAGTACTTCCAGCGATGGGCTGCCAATATCTTAACAAGGGGCTCGGTAAATGTCATACATTTTTTTGTATCTATGTCCGCTCTCAATGTGGATTGTCGGACAATAGACAATAAACAGCTAGGGTCTTTTTTTATTATGCAGCCAAAGTCAATGTTTTTTCATGGAAAAATTGAAGGGGTATCAAAATCTTGTTTCATAATAAAATTTAACCATCTACAGAAATTGCAGTTAGATGCAGATTTGATCTAAGACGAATGATTTTCTTATCTTAACAAGGGGCTCGCCGGCCGTGCCAAAATTTAACAAGGGGCTCGCGCGAGCCCCCCCGAGCCTCCTCCATCCCATCGCTGAGTACTTCCATGTTTAATGCCAGACAGCGAAATGCACAACAGTCGTCGATGAACCCCTGGATCCATAAGGGACGTGATTTGAACGATTTTAAAATACGACATCCGTATGGGAGGTTACTTGACCGATTTAAAAATATTAAAATAACAGTAAAACTTACCTTGCTCAAGGACATAGAGTTCGAGTCATCAGTCACCAGTAATACCGGGAGGTATGTATTGCCACAGTAGTGGGCTTTCGGAGGTATATGTAGATTGTAGAGAGACAAAATAATGCTTGGTGGTAATGGTTTCAGATCGATCTGCAGCCACACTTATTCCCATCACAAGGGAAAATATAAGACCAGGTACAATCATTTTAGCGATTCCTGGAGTGCGTATTCAGAGATCAGTAAACATTTCAAACATTATAAAGGGAACTATCGATATCACTTTATTGAAACACTTGTTTACATCAACAAGTAGAGCGATCAGCTTAGTGGGATAATAAAAAACGCAGGGGGACACTGGCATATACATTTCTTACAATTATATTTATATGAATTCATGCTGAGGACAATATTGGTGACTGATAGCTCAAATTTCAGAGAGCAAAGAACGTTTTACTGTTTTTTTTTTTTTTTTTTTTAAATATTTTGGTATTGGTCAAGTAACGCCCCATATGAATGTCGTATTTTAGAATCGTTCAAATCGCGCCCCCCATAGATGCAGTGGTGCATCGACGACCGTTGCGCATTTCAACACCTGGCGTCAAAAACGGAATTACCCTATCGGCTTCCATTTTGTATTTCAAGTATCTCAAGATCACAAAAAAGTATTCATTAAAAACTGTTTGTTGTCGCTGTAAAAATGATACACTAAGAAGTATGCCTATGTAGTAAAGTTCTGTAATTCAATCAGGTAATTGGTGGTTTGGAGTGGTCAACGTTCTTGGTTTTGGTCGCGGTCATCACAGGCTATAGTCCATTTTGAGTATTTGGTTGATTATTTTTCAATCGATTAATGAATTACTGATCGAAGGTAAAAAGATGAATGTCATGTTTAAAATTTCATTCGACCCATTCGATCTCTACAACGCGGGGCAGAGAGAGCTATTAGCTAACCACCACCAATAAATCTTTACTCACTTCAAAAAATAGTGGTTGAAAAACTGAGTCACACACAGTTCTCGTATTAAAACTTCTGTTGAGCCAAAAAAATTAACGAGCTCATATACTCCATATTAGGAGTGATTTTTGTTTTTTTTTTAAAACAAGTTCTATCTGTAAATTAAACGAATAAAATAATATAAATCTTTAAAAAACGAAGTGAAGAAAAACCACAAATAAAAAATATTTAAGTGTTTTTTTTTTACTTACATATATAAAAAGAGTATAGTTATATATATATAGACATAAAATATTAATTTGATCATTTTTTCGCAATGTGTTTTTACATTGCATTACCAGTTAATTTCCCAAGTGAAAGATAGTAATTGCTTATGGAATACGTGTACGAAGAAGAATATTTTTCATGTGAAAAAATGTGTGACGCAAAAGCCACTTAATATAACCAATTTAAGAAAACTTCCCAGAAATTTTTATTATATAATATACGAAAACCTTGGCCCAGTGTATTGATTGTATTACTGGAAAAAGTAGGAATTCTTAAGGACTTTTTGATAGGTGTGATAAGGGAGCCCAATGCTTCAAGAGCAGCGATGAAGAAACATCGAATATAGGCAAGTGCCAAATAAAAAAACACAATGAGAAATAACAATCTGGCTAAAAAGTTTAAATATACAGCTACAGTGAAACCCCCAATTACACTACCCCGAATTACGCACTGGCTTGAAATATTCGCCGCAAATCCCCCAATTGCACGGTCGCATTCCATTGTCGTTACTTATAGACGGTCGTCTGTGTCGCGCATACAGTCAAATATTGTCTAGCGTATGTGTATTTAATACGTGCCAGACTATACACGCATAGCTGGGGGTCTGTCTGTGTGCGGGATATTTACTACTACAAAAACTACATATTTCGTCCATATTTTTTTTCTTTTGAAAAACTAAGGGAAATCTTAGTTTTGCATTTTCCGCGGAAAAAACCAAATTCCTAATTTTGTATGAGATTCACACCCCCAATTACACGGTCCCAACTAAATTGTAAATGAGGGTTTTACTGTATATGACACCATAATAATATATACAATTATATAGTGATTTGTACTGTACTTAACTTTTAATTTTAAGTTTAGAACGTGTTTATGTAACAGCCAGCCTTTCATATATGCAGTGATTTTTTCCCATGTAACGCTTTGGAACGGCATTTCGGCACCTTATTTCTTGGAATTTTTAATGTTTAAAATTAATATTCGATTTTTTTATCACACGTTGTAGCTTAGTAACACTTTCAATCCTTTAAGAAACGTTGATCGGTGATCACTCAAAGGAAGACGA
>CM062829.1:9316649-9338179 GCA_031772345.1 Himalopsyche anomala
CGTAATTGTATATGTATAGGCATGTGGTCAGATGTCTTTCAACATTCTGTGGATCAAATAAATTTTATGTTTAAAAAGTACTAAAAATGTTTTATTATTTTTATTATAATGCCATTCCACCAAGTATTGACAGTGAACACCTTAAAAGTGATTATTATAATTCATCAATTCTATACATTTAAAAATTCACCCATATGAAAATAATGAAATATTTTTTTTACCGATGTCCGCTACATATGTGGAGCAAACTGCCCCATAATATAGTTATCTCAATAAAAGTTTACGCATTGTCCTTGTTGCAGTGATCAGCGTCGTTGGCTTCCGTGGCGGATCTTAAGGGTTGAAGTCCCAACACGAACAGAATCTTCTCAATGAAATTATCTACTAGTCCTGTTTTAGCCCAATCTTTTTATCCTTACTCTCTTAGAAAACAGAGAGATTTAGCAACTGATTAACTAACAGTTCTCTAGAATAACTTCCGTTTAGATACTTACATCAGTAAATTATATACTTACTCTACATTGGGAGAAGACAAAGATTTTTAAAAATGTAAGCATATAAGGTCACATACACTTGCGCTTCGAGCGATCAAAGCCTTAAAAGAACTATTAACAAAACCTCATGAAAATATTAACCTTGACAATACTAATTACCGCCAAGACATTATGTTTATAATAACGTTCTGTCTTTTTTAAATACATTTTATCTTACTTTGTGTTTGAAAGATAAGTGTTTGTTATTAACTATATCATATATTATAATAATAAATTATGTTAAAACAATAAATAATACTATTTTTTCGAGAGTAATGCATATTATTGTAGTTACATACAACCTAATTCGAAATAAATTCTTTACCCATAAAAAAAAGTTCACCAAAGATATGTATACGTAGAAATTATATAACATTTTTCGCAAACAGCAAGATACCTAGTTTAATTCCGTATTAAATAAATGTATCGGCTACCCACGGTTCGTCACCCCTGTGATATGGTGTCAGTTGTCTGATGGTACCATCAATCATTGGTGCTTAGCTGAAGATTTGTTATCGTGTGGGTACTCCGTTTCTTCACTACTGGGTGTCTCCTCAAACGCTTCTGACAGCCTCTTATTACAAGCGGATGAAAATATTACTGTAACATATCTTACTAAAGATACCACAGGTTGCTTCAAAAGTCACTGCACAACTCTTTCCAGATTTTCTCAAATTGTTAAAAAAACGATTTTTCGTAATTTTAAGAGTTAGTTTTCATTGAATGTGCTTTTTCAAGCCTCATTTTATAATTTGTTTTACTTCTATTTGGGATATTTAAGTAATTTATTGCAGTGTTCTTTTACCGAATTAATAATTTGTTTAACTGCACTTATTACATATATACGGTATATTATAAAACAGTAAACAAATGCACTTGCCCAGTTTTCATCAATATGTACTATGATTTCAATTATGTGTTTTATTTACTTTTACTTATTCAAATATGTAAAACAATTTTTCATATTATAGAGACATCATTTTTTTTCCTTTTGTTCACAATGTTCGCTGCCAATGTGAAGCATATGAACTTTTAATGTAGTTTCAACATAAGTATTTCTACGAGAACTGCTTAATACTTATTTGCTCAACTATTTTTTCAAAAGAGAGTAGAAATATAAGGGTAGGGATAGAATAAAAGTATTGGTAAGCTAATCACAAATTCTATGCTTTTTTTTAGGATACAATGTGTGCAAGAGGGGATTTCAAAACATCACATAGAAAGATATTCATGCATTAAAAGAGAAATTCATAAATCGACATAAAAATCAATTTATATTACTGTCCGTACAGGAATTCGAGCCTGTTACTCCGAAACTGAAGCCAACGATGTACTCGACCACGCAGTTAAAAAATTCTATTGAATATGATTGACTTTTCTAAAAACTAGGATGTATCCTTTTCTCTTTTAGATGCTTTTCTTTAAACAATATTTTTGCAATAATAATTATTTCTTTTCAAATGCAAATAGCTTTATTTTGGAAAAAAATGTATGTCCATTAGTCGAGTTACTAAAGATTGATGCATATCAGCAAACACTAATAAATGTTCGATTTATCAACAACATCTTAAGAGAGAAGGTTTTGTTCGACGATCAGGACTGGTTCCACTCATCGCAAGTATAGTCTGTGATTAAAAATATTATCGAGAAGAATTGATAAATTTCTGTGGGTATATTTCATTTTATTCTGACAATTGGTAAAAGGATTGTGACAAGTATTTACAGATAAATTATAAGCATTAGAAAATGGGAAATTGCAAACAATTTGATATCTGATAACCACTTAAATATGTATGAAACAATGTGAAAAATCTACAAACAAAATCTATTTAAATAAAAATGTAATGTTTGTTTTCTGATCATCCTACTCACTTTTATAATTCATATATAATACGATGAGTCTGCCAACGGCATGCTGAAATGTATTTATTATATTCCAATTTCAGCATTAAATCATTCTCAGATATATTTTCGACCACTTAAGATTCAAATGTTTGGCAATGCCGACCCACTAAACAAACTTCGGTTCAAGTTTTTTTTCACTTTGAATAATTTATGTAGATTTCAGTTGTATTCAGAAAACACTCGAGAGCAAAGATATCCAAAAAACGACAACATTCCGAATTTAAGATTTGTTCACGAACCCTTACATTTTAAGATACCGAACTGCCTTACAAACATGTTTTCTACGTAAAACAATCACTATAATCAACTTTATTTGTTATACAATTAAATAAAGATCTTTCCACGTTCTCTCCGCCTAGGAATTACAATACTTCTATTACCGGAACCGAGTTTCTGGTATTTATTAGGTTTTTCAATGCCGAAATACTGGTTTTTTGTATTATCTGAACCGGTATTTCGATATTAATAATGAAACAAAATTTAATTTTAAATGCAATGAAACCGCCATATATTTCAATAAAAATAAAAATAGGCTTCCTTTTTACTTCCAATTTATCAGAAGACTTCAATTGTGTCAACGGAGTATCATTTTTCATTTCAAACAAATATTATTTAACCAATGTAGCCGCCTGTGTGGTCAAGTCGTCAACGTTGTTGTCTTCAATTATTATTAAATTAACTGATCTGTAATAATTTAATTTTAATTTAATTACAGGCTATATTTCAAAAATTTCTTGTGAACAATGTTAATTTTATTACTTAACTAACCCAAGAAATATTAATCTTCGTATATTATGGACCCTGGAGCGTTTTCAGAACTAGTGAGCTGATAATTAATTGATTAGCTGTCCCTATTGGGTCTCGCACAAACCCAACGATTCTTAAACTTAATAAAAATAACTGTTAAAAAAAGTGGTTTTTCCTCTCCAGAGTTTGTCATAACCGAAGTCAATGGAAACTTTTAACATTATTTTATTTTTACAAAAGTTAACTTTCTATGACACTAAAATACAAATACAATACATTCGATTCTTCGTAAAATGTGTTTATATAGATATCGTAATGATGGCGAAACCGGTTCTGCAGTTGAGACCAATTACTTTCGTCTTACTCCTTAAGTGGGCAAAAACAAAAATCTCGAAATACTTTCAAATGTAGTTTTTCAATCTTACTATGGAATGGTATGCGAAATCATAGATACATATGTATGATGTTTAAATTCCATCCACTCTACCTACGATGCAACCTTAAAAACAAGTTGTGCTAAGTGCAATTTGGTAAAAGCTAGTCGTTTTCAACACTCTTTCATCTACACATATTATTGTCAGTATTAAAAGACTATTGGAACTTGAACCCTTGAGATCTGGCACAAAAGCCCACAACGCTGACCTTTGAGCTACATTTCGTAATTCCTTTTTTGTTATGAATTTTATTTTTATTTAACTTTTCCGGTTCTAAGCTCAAGAAATGCGACCCCAATGCCCACATTTTCTTAAACATCAATTTTAATATGGGTGATACAATGTTTATAATAAATTAAGGTATTTTAATATCATAGTTTTTTGGACCTTTTGTAGTTTATATAAATACGCGATAATGCGATAACGAGATAATCGCCCGCTTATCAGCGATCGTTCGTAAGATAACTAGGCAAAACGCGTCAGTTGCAAATTAATATTTGTACTGGAATGACGTATTTTTTACGCGAAACTTAAAACATGATTATTTATTAAAAAACCACGGATTTTTATAAAAAAAAGGTATATATTTTTTTTTGAAATTCATAAGAATAAGGCCAATAATGAGAAAACCACTGGGGTCCCTAAACGACCCCCATCGGCAGAGAAGTATTTTTCTAGTCTCCGAGCCGCGAGAGTTGATTTATAACAAAAACTTTTATCCTTAATTAAAATATATTTATCAGTTTATTTCGCCATTGATATTTAAAATCAATAATGGATGTTTTTTTCGTTTTTAATGGCTTTTGCTAATAAAAAGAATGCATGAAAATAATGTTTTACGTATTAAATAATTGTAGATTTTTTAAATACCAACGCTTTTAGTTATTAGCAAATTTTCCAAGCCCAATTGTATATTTTTGTTTTTAAATGTATTTATGAAAAAACTGTCGCTTAAAAAAATGTTTTTGCAGCTGTCATTCAAAACTTTCTTGATTTTTATCATTCCTCGTCAAACTAAAAGTAATCAAACGTTTTCGTAGTAAATGGAAATTTTTGTCGTTTTCCAGATTGAGATTCTCGGAAGCCTTAACTCAGAAATCTGTTAAAGGCAGCCTTAGAGGCCCGAAAACCCCCGGGCACTCACAAACGACCACATTAAAACGGAACGTTTGTCTTACAACCCAAGACACGCCCAATTTAACAAAACTAAGTAGGCAGAACGGGTGATTTAAAAGTTTTTCCTGCCTTTTCTCAATTCATTCAGAAAGATTTGGACACGAGTTGTTAGTATATTGGCGAATCTAACATGACCATATCATTTAAGGGAACTAGAGAAACCTGAACACGAATAGTGTTTTTTTTTCAAGGTAAGATATATATTCTTCTACCTAATTATAATTCTCTTATAAAAATGTATTATAAAACATCATATTGGAGTTTTTGCTTAAAAACTCTGTACTGTTTTGTATTAATTTTAAAAATATATCAAGACCGGCTTAACTCATCGTAGAAATCGTCAACTTATTCCTGGTTGTGATCACTTTTAGGGTGTTCACTGTCAATACTTGGTAGAAAAGCATTATATTAATAAAAACTCAATGTTGATTTGTACTTTATTTCCACTTTATTTTAAAATGTCAGGACCGGTATGGCGAGCATTGTCAACTGATCAATTCAACTGTCAACACCAGTTGACAATGCTCGCCATGAGCGAAACCGGTCCTGACCTTTTTAAATAAAGTGGGTAAATACATTACCAAGGAATGTTGTGTTTTTATTACGATAATTTAAATAACTTCTTAATGCTTCCAAATATTTTCAAATCATTAAATAAATAAACACGTGTTTTTTTTTAATTATTTAATTTACTTAACCTTAGGCTCGCAATTAACAAAACCAGTTCTGATCATTTTAATAAAGTGGAATAAAGTACGAAGGAATATTGTGTTTTTATTAATACTGGTTGTGATCATTTCATAAAATTTTATTGTATCTTTATAAATATTATATTTAACACTATCAAAGTAATTCATTCTGCATTCAACCCTTTTCTCGCTGAACCACTGTAAACCTTATACTGAATAATAACGACTTGGTTACTGTATCTTGGGTATGTATTCTGAAATATATTTCATACTTAACTCAATATTGCCAAATTTAGACTTGTTGCACTATGAAACTAGGGTATCGATATATTTTAACAACTTTTTACATAGATAAAACAGATTTCTAACTCAAATGGTCCACAGGGAGGTCTGCGTTGGGCCCCTTGTGGCATTCGGTCAAGGCAAGACTGATTTAGGTCACAATAGATCCCAACAGCATTTTTTCGTTCATGTACGTTTTACATAACTATTATAATTGAACGCTTGGTTGCAAAACCTGATAGAATGATTTTTATTAGTTTCGACAAATGGGAAATAGTAATATTTGTCGAATTAATGAACTCCGTATTATAATTTGACAAAAAGGAAATTTAAATATATTCTGCCAAAGTGTGCACTGACTTATTTTTTTAAGGCCAATTAAAATTATCAAGTCAAATATTCGAGGATTCTTTTTAAATTAACCTAATTTTTTTATCAGAAGTATTGAAAGTTTATGGCATTCATAAAAACTATAATTTTCCGTTTAATCTATGTCTGACAATGCTCTGTAGCAGAATGAAAGTTTTTCTACGAGAATTGATTGTTACTTAGTTTCTCAGTTTCTCTTTTTAAGACAGTACTAGTAGTTAACTAATCTCTCTTCTTACTCCGGTGATTTTAGTATTGTAAAGGTGGAAAGGAATTTTCAGACATCACAAATGTTTAGAAATTGATAAATTTGTTTGAAAAACTGATGTTCATACTGGGACTCGAATCCGTGAGATCCTTCTTGGAAGTTGACCACCGCGTCGTAGACCCGACTAATATCTAATTCCCAATTATAAATTTCGCCATTATATAATGAGGAAAAATGCTTCTCTTTGTGTACATCTGAATTAAAATTGTGTCAAAGTAAACACATTACATCTATATAAATTTTATTTTTTCAGTAAAGTTGTATTCAATAAGTAAAATTTTGAATAAGTATTTATCTTGCTGACGTATGTTTTATAAAAAAGATTTGTTATAATGAGAAGAAAAAAAACTTTCACAATCAAATATCTATTATGTTCGGCAAAAACTTTTCATGGCTTAAAAAAAGATATCGAAGATTCTTTAGAATTTTTTTTAAAGAATATTTCGAGATTTAACATTTTTAAATAAAATCAGAAAATTGCCTGGACAATCAATACATTTTCTCATATAATAATAACACGTTGACACACGAACATCAATCAGGATTTCCGTGGCTTAATGACACTGCATAATATGAGCCCCTGAGAGGTGAAGTGAGCCAAGTGGTTTTTTAGGGAAAAATCAGTTAGATGCTTTATAATATTCCACATGTTTTAAAGTACCGTAAAAGTGAAATGACTACACACCGCAATATTGTTTTACTAAAATAAAATTATGCAATCCACCCAAAACGACAAGTAAAGACGTGATTGTACTTAAAAGTCCAATATAAACGTTTTACGATTTTACTACTTGACTCATTTCACTTCTCGAGCTCCCTTATGAAAGAAATAATTATGAGAGTTACAAAAAGAAAATATTTTTTAATGTGTTTTAACCCTTTGAGTGGTGAGTTCATTTTTACTAAATTAGGTTTTTTCTTATATTTTGATTATTTGTAGTATTGCCAAACACAAAAATATGAAAACCTTTTTTTTTGATACGGACCAATCTGGGAAGAATATTAATTAGAAATAAAAAGAAGTAAATATTTTTTTAAATTATAAGACTCATAGTTAAAAATGTAAAGTAAAATAGTTTTCTATTACTTTTGAATATTTTTCTAAAAGCCATTACTTCGCTTTTGTTAGAAGATCTTTTTTGCTCTCATCTGTCCATAGAATTTTACGCTGAATATTATATGGCTATCGATTTGTTTACAAATGTTACCCTTTATAAAAAAACATTTTCTTCATTTGCTTTACAAAATAAAAATAATGTGGTGACCAAAAGACACTGGTGGATGTGTCTAGTATCCATTTCTGAAGAAATAATAAAAATTCAATAAAAAATATGAGAATGGCAATAGATGACAAGCTACGGGTACTCATCAAAGGGTTAATAAAGACATTCATAGCTATTTAGTGTCGAAATAGTAATTGTTAAGTTTCAACGTTTTGTTAAGATTTTTTCTTACGTTTGAGCAAAATAATTAAAAAAAAACAATAAAAACTAATTTAACACACTACAAAGTAAATATGTTTTGTTGAATGCATTTAACAACACAAAATTGTAGAGCAAGCATAAGAGTAAATCCTTATATTCAAGAACTTAAAGCTCTATCTGGTAATCAACGCTTGACTTATTTTTATGAAAAATGTTTGTGCAGTGCTTGCTATGTTTTTAATATCAGTAATTTCAGAGTCTTAATAAGTGCTATGACAGGCACAAGTTACGTTTTATTGTGGGATTTATATATAATATTCTAAATTTTATATTTGCAATTTTATATTTGCATCCCTTCTTAGAAACAAATTTAAATTATATGTTGTGAAAATATTAACTTTGTGCTAAGAAGTATTTTTAAAGCTTTTATCTAAAACACTTTTCTGTTAAGGAGATACCGCTAAAATGTTTAGATTATACATTATTCTTTGTTCAATATTCGTTTGCGAATAAAACTATCTACTGATTGATGAATATAATATATTTTTATCTTATTAGTTAAAAACCAACCTAACCATAATAAATAAAAGCGGAATAAATACAAAAGAGTGTTTTGTTATTTTTTAATAAAATTTCCTTCCACCAAGTATTGACAGTTAATATTTTAAAAGTAAATTGTTTATTAATAATAGTCTAGTGACCATATATTTCACTTTTAGGATGTTCACTGTCAATACTTGGTAGAGAGGCATTATATTAAGAAAAACACAATATTTCTTTGTACTTATTTCAAATTGTATTTACCAAGATCAGATCTGGTTTCGCTCTTGCATTATTAATTATAAGAAATAGAATTTAACACTGCTATTGATACAAAAAAAAGTGTAATAAGCAATTAGCATTGAAAATAATTTACAAATTATAGTAGAAATTATGAATAAGTGACTCTAAACTAACATAAATTAAAAAATTTAACACCTCTTACATGTAATTAAAATATTGTGTTTTTCTTAAGACTACATATTTGACACGTTCATGGAATTCGAAATCAAATTTAAAAGCTAACTTAAAAATAACAATCTTATATCAGGTGGGATGGAATGTTTTATATTCTGAGCCAATGATATCATTCTATAAGTGAAAAATAATATTTGTGTAGGAACATTTGTATCATTTGCTTGCTTGATGAAGTATTCATAGATTTTTTTAGTAAAGGAAAATCGCAGTTTTACAGAATTTTACGTCCTTGGAATAAATATTGTTCAAAATAAAAAAAGTGTATTAATTCATCATAATTCATAACTGCGAAAGCTATAATGCACCCTTATTTTATTAAACATACGACCCTATATATTCAACAATCTTCTGTTCAAAACGAAGGTTTTCTATGAAGCTAAAAGATAATATTTAAAAAAAAAACATTTTATATGTTCATGTTACAGAATCTGAAGTTTATCATTCACCGTAAAAGTTTTAACAATATTATTTTTGGTCTCGACCCAGGACTTGGAAATCAATGCAATAGTAAACTAATATTATGGGACATTGTATTATTCGAATAACAGTTTCTTGCTGGAAAGTAAACAATGATACTATTCAAACTATACTTGTTATTTCGTGTGTTGTTTGCTTAGCAAAACATGGATGGAGAATGTTCAACGAATAAATTTAACTGTCTTGAACCGTTTATATGAACTATTTCTTATCTTAGAAAACACCGTGTTGTGATCAAATATATTAATGGTTAAAATATCTCATTTTTTTTATAAATTGATTTGATTATATTATAAATTTAAGTAATATTTTTGTATTTACTTGTGGCAAAGTGCATTAAAGTTACTATTGTATTTTACCATACGTTTTCATTAAAAGTTTAAATGCCATTGAAAGAAAACTATATTAACTCCCAATATAGTACATTTGACCACTGGCTTTTTATGAATGATAATTGTTTGTTAGTCAGTGTAAAACAAGAAATATACTCGTGGTAAAATACATTAAGTTAAATATTTACAATATGCATACTGTATGCAATATAAAATGGGTGAGAATTGTATGAAGACATTCCATAAATTTATGCATTAAAATTTATGAATTGGAATACCGTCTGTTTTTTCGAGTAGTCAACGTAGTTGCCTTCGGTTACGAAGGTCACCGGCTTGAATCCCAGTATAGAGTTTTATAAATTGGTTGTTCAATTATTTAGAAATTTCTGTTCGAAAGCGCAAATGTACATACATATGTGATGTATTGAACAATTCTCTCGCACCAATCCTATTTTAAAAATAGGCGATTATTTAATTAATACATAGTCCTGTCCTATCCCTATCTTTCTATTCCAACTATTTTTGGGGGAAAAATAGGTAGAACAACTGAGTAACAAGCAGTTTTCACAGAAACACTTCGATTGGGAGCGGTCATGATAAAAAAAATATCAGACAAGACCAAAAAGATTGCAAAAATTAAAACATAAACTTTTTAATTTAAGCCCGAGTAAAATACCTGACCTGTGTGGTCGAGTGGTCAACATCGTTGGCTACAGCTACGGAGGGCACGGGTTCGAATCCCGGTACGGGCAGTTTTATAAATTTATTTTTCAATCGATTTATGAATTTCTGTTCAAAGGCAAGGATGTATGTGATGTCTTGGAATTCCCCCCTCCCACCCATCCTATCCTATGAACGGGGCGTATGGAGAGCGATTAGCTAACCACTAGTCCTGTCTTTGCCCTTTCCTTCTATTCCTACTCTCTTTGGAAAATGAGAGGTTGAGCAACTGAGTAACAAGCAGTTCTCGTAGAAACATTTCTGTTGAGATAAACTCCATTAGGAGTCCATATGCTCCATATTGGGAGCGGACATGGAAAAAATAAAAAAATAAAAAAATAAACGCCAAATGCCTCTACGCTATGAGACTGATTGCGTTAGATAAATTTAAAATTACTTACATTTATTTGGTTCGACTAAAATTTTGATTTAGTCAAAAAGCTCTTCAGTGCAATGTGCATGTGTAGATTTCGACGTCCTCGGGTTGACCTTGTTTGAGGTTTTTTATTTAAGTGCAAAGAAAAAAACATTAACGTCAAAACATAATATAATCATATATGCGAAGTGAATTCTCCCCATAGAGCATTGAAGGAGCTTACGTATGATCTTCCCCTAGGAATCCTACAGCGCTTTCACGAAGGGTATTCTAACTATCTAGGTACTTCGTGCTCGGAATAAAGACTTGCTGCTTATAATCAGGGCGTTGAGATATTTTGCTCTTTGCCTTGTCTTAAAATATAAAAAAAAACAACAAGAGTTTTTCATTATTACAGCTGCGAATGAAGTTGTAAAGAAAAGAAAATAAGCTGCGGTGACGGTCGAATTTAAATTTTCATCTGCCTTCAGCATTGTGTTTTGTTTTTGTTTTGTGGTACCGAAATAACAATAGGGCAAAATGATATTTAAATGCCATGGGTGTTAAATTGTTTTAAAAATCATAAACAGATTATAAAAAAAGGGAGGACGTTTTAGACACAGCCGGATGTGAATGGGGGGGAGGTTATCATTAGTTGTATGTTTGATACAATCAATAAGATAGACATAATCGTTTTTACAGAGAAATTAGCGTTACTTCTTACTGTTTTGTTGTTACTTTATTGCTATAAACGAATATATTGTATGGAAGTATAAATTTACAAATTATCGCACCAAATGTTTATTTTAAAAAAGCTGATCTAAAGTAAAGACAGAAAATGTAAAGATAGTAAGTTCAACTTCTCCGTTCAATGAAAAAACTTATACATATGTACAATCGTAACAGTTTAATTGAAAGTGTTTTTTCGATCTTTCAGCGTGTTTCAAAATAACATATTTGCCATCTTTGCTTGATAAAAACATCTAAAGTAATCATAATTGTTATCAAAATTTTCTTAAAAAGGTTATGATAGGCAGCTCACAAAAAATTGAGTGAGTCTCTTTAACTATATTCGTACTTTTGTATACAAATACAAATGTTGTCAAGTCTGAATTTTCAAAAGCTATTCAGTACTCAGGATTTTCTGTTTGTTGATGTCGGGTCATGCTCAAATAAGAACGTCTGGAGACTCTGATCTTTACTCTCTTTGAAAAAAGAGAGGTTAAAGAAGTGAGTTAACAGCAGTTTTTGTAGGAAAACCTCTATTAAGATACTTTCGTTACGAGGCCGGAACTGGATTGAAAAAAATATAGTGTTTATGATACAAAAAATATTTTTAAAACCACGTCTCATATCTAAGACAATCACTCTTCAAATATACAAGTAGAAAATATTTATACGCACACATTTTTCAATTGTAAACTGTCTTTGAATGGCTTTTTTATGCTCGCATTGTAGCTATCTTAGAACTTCTTTTGTTCGCGAAAATAATATGCAGAGTTCTTTACTTTTAAATGCACAGTGTCATGCCACTCCTGCATGATCTTTAAAATATATTAACTTTACTTTTAAAACAATATTTTGTGAAAAATATAACAACTCTAATTTGCATTATATCTTATATTGAAAGAAATCGATATGATTAGATGACATATTGAAAATATTTTCGCACTTATTGAATAATCACTAACGAGGGAAACCCACTATCCCGGCGATATCACGCCAAGCGGAAATTTTAAGAAAAAGCGTTTATAAAGTTTGGGATGGAAACATTTCCGGTCATTTGTATTCAATGCGTGCAGTTCGAAATATCTGGGAAAACAAGCTTCGACTCTTTTTTGGGCTTTTAACAACGTCAGCCGAACGCACGCGGATTACATAGTCAGCATTTATTTATGGGTTACCCATGCTTTATAGTTCACAAAAATTTCGGAGAAGACACGAGGTATCTTCATCAGACCTTTTCAAACGCAATATGAATACAGCCTTTTCAGTAGCGTGAGGATATAGCCGATATCATTCTACCCATGTTGCTTAATTGTGAGATATCCTGTTTGCGATCCGAAAGGTCTTGTCCTGGAAAAGTTTTAGCTTAATAAGTAATTACTAATAGTTTGTAGTAGTGCACAACTTCATTATAATAAGTTTAAAAATCATTATTTTTAGTTGTATAAAAAACATAGGACATATCGTCAGTATTCTGTCAAAAAACCTTGTTTTGAGATAATCAACTTTTTTAAATATCATCTAACGAGTTAAAATGTAGTGAGGCGGTAGACAATATGACAAATAAATAAACAAAATGTGTACAGCTCAAAAACGTTTATTCGTCTAATCGTCTTTGCTTAGCTGTATAAATAAGAAATTTATACAGTTAAAAAGCGTTAAGTTACATATATAATATATAGGATTCAACCAGTAATAACTTATAAATATGCTTAGTTTGTAATAATTCTTTGAATATCGAAAAAAAAATTATATGAGTAGTTTGGTTTTTGAGACTATTAATTAAATTAAACCTATTTTGACTGCACGCCATCGTCGTGATTTGATTTTCAAAATGCCTAGGAGAAAATAAATCGTTCTCGGAATGGCCACTTTTATTTTTCTACTGAAACTTTGAAAGACCCACGCACCAGGATTTCAGTTTTTTTGTTTTTAATTATATCAACTTTTAGAAAATGTTTAAAATATATATTCATTTTGTGTAATAAATGGATATTTTTTTATAAATGAAAAGACTACTTTTAATATATGTTTTTAAATTAAATTCTTATCCAATTACTTTGTTTTAATCTTTGCAAAATTTTTCAAAAAGTCTAACGTATTTCTTACCGCTTAGTGTATAGCATATCATTTCACCTGAACATTTCTAGACGTATGTGAGATGAATAGAGGCCAAGTGTTGACCTACTCCTCAAAAGGTACTCACCGAATAAAAGGCCACTTAAGTGGGATACCTAGAAGACGTTTCTAACCCTATGCCAAATTAGTAGGGACTACATTTATGGAATCAACTGAAGCAGGAAAGTTATTCCAGCAGTTAATCTCGGTTTTGTTAAACTTAAAAAAATAGATGAACATTTTTTTGTTTAAAAAAGATCTCTATTAAAGCTTTAACATAAAAGTTTAACTTTTATCATTATTTATTTTCTCCAAAAGTTTTATTTTAAAAGTCTGATCAAAAGTATCTGGGGCGTTTGTCTTATTCAGCTGCAGATACCACAGGCTTTAATGCTTATATGCATACTTGTATAAGTTGATATTTAAACGATTAATGGATTCGTGTTTATGCATGGTTTTTTGTCATGTCTTAATTTAATTTAATCCTTGTTCATGAATCAATTTCAGTACTAAATTGACTATTGTTTAACATGAATGTAAACTTGTATAAAAATCATTCAGAAAACAATATCTTAATTTGTGTTTCTGATTGAAGCTTAAACCAAACAAATAATTTGGTAAGAAATAAACAGGTCTCTATTACAAAGGGTAGAACTCGTTTCGTTTGAGCCGGATATTTCCGTCAACAGGCTTATGACGTCACATCCTATTTTCTTTGACGTCATCAATTGAAGTGGCGATTGTCTCGCAGAATAACCATGGAAGTGATGGAAAATGGAAGGTCAAAGGGCTCGATTTGATAAAAAAAAACGTTGTATTGCTTTGTTTACTGTTTATGCTGATGAAATTCTATTTTCCTGTTGTATATTTGCTGGGTTGTTTATTTTATTACGTTATTTATGAACGATTCTCACCGTCAATGTTAATCATACCGTCTCCTGCTGTAACAGAGAATTTCACTAAGACTATGCGTAAGTCAGTTATTCTATCTCTTTTCACAAAGGTGAGAATTAAAGAATTTAGTTTGACTAAAATGATAGAATGATTCTTCCTGCTCAGCTATTTTGTCATAAACCCCGTTTTCCGTATGGAAACTTTTCTTACCTCTGGAAACTGGTACCCGGAAACCCATATATTTTTAGAACAAACGAAAACCGGCTAATTTTCAAGTGCCTAATCATTTTAATTTTAATATAATATTTGATTTCTTAATATTTCAAATATATCTTAATTTTCTTAACGTAATTCTTTTTGAAAAACACGCTTAAAAATTAAGTGAATCTGAAACATACTGGTAAACGAATATCAATGCTGAAAAATGCTTTTTAATTGTTTATCGAAAATTAGAAGTTCTTTATAATATGAATCACTGGAGACAGTGATATTTTTGAAACATTCCTTTTTCTAATAATAACTATATAATCTCCCATAGGCCATAGCCTTAAAATATAAATGTGCGTATAATGTTCTTGTTTTCTATATCTATATATTAATAGTCGTTAATGTCCGTCCGTCCGTCCGTCTGTCTGTCCGTCTGTCTGTAAATTGTCCCCGATTTCCCCTTCCCCTCCTCCGCCCCAGCCACGCTGTCAACATTTTTTTATTCATACTAAAGAGATACTTTTTTCGTTTGTATATTATGGTCGCGATTTCGCCTATTCGATGACGTCAAGAAAGACGGTCCCCCTCCCCCCCATCCTGCCCCGCTGTCGTCATTAATTCATTTCTTCATTTTTCTCTGACGTCATGAGTGAATTTTTGAAATCATGACATTTTTATTTTATTATGTGTAAAAACAATTAATTTTCAAAAAATATTCTCTCAAGCTGTGGGATTCGATACCATGCCCCAATTTTCATGCGCGACGTTCGGACGGCTTACACACTGATCTACGAATCCACTTGAGAAAAGCGATATAAAAACTTTATATAATTTAAATAATACAAAGCAAAAAAAAAGAACGCGTTTTAAGTGAACTAATAATGACATCTGTGGGTGAAATCTTGCACTAAACGATTTTGAATTCCAAGATTTCCACCTGCAGGGTTGTGAACGGCTATATAGGGCTGCTCAATTATATATAATAATTTAATTAACTATTTATTTATATATATACGAAAAATGGTTGTTAGCAAACTTAAACATTATTCCAAAAATTAAATAATTTACGAGGTCTATTTCTGCTAATAGGAAAAATAATTGTTAGCAAACTTAAACATTATTCCAAAAATTAAGTAATTTACAAGGACTATTTTTGCTACTATGAAAAATAATTGTTAGCAAACTTAAAAATTATACCAAAAATAAAATAATTTACGAAATTTCTGCTTCTAAGAAAAATGGTTGTTAGCAAACTTAAACATTGTTCCAAAAATTAAGTAATTTACAAGGACTATTTTTGCTACTATGAAAAATGGTTGTTAGCAAACTTAAACATTATTCCAAAAATTAAATAATTTACGAGGTCTATTTCTGCTAATAGAAAAAATAATTGTTAGCAAACTTAAACATTATTCCAAAAATTAAGTAATTTACAAGGACTATTTTTGCTACTATGAAAAATAATTGTTAGCAAACTTAAAAATTATACCAAAAACAAAATAATTAACGAAATTTCTGCTTCTAAGAAAAATGGTTGTTAGCAAACTTAAACATTATTCCAAATATTAAATAATTTACGAGGTCTATTTCTGCTAATAGGAAAAATAATTGTTAGCAAACTTAAACATTATTCCAAAAATTAAGTAATTTACAAGGACTAGTTTTGCTACTATGAAAAATGGTTGTTAGCAAACTTAAACATTATTCCAAAAATTAAATAATTTACGAGGTCTATTTCTGCTAATAGGAAAAATAATTGTTAGCAAACTTAAACATTATTCCAAAAATTAAGTAATTTACAAAGACTATTTTTGCTACTATGAAAAATAATTGTTAGCAAACTTAAAAATTATACCAAAAATAAAATAATTTACGAAATTTCTGCTTCTAAGAAAAATAGTTGTTAGCAAACTTTAACATTATTCCAATTATTAAATAACTAGCTGGCCCGACGAACTTCGTACCGCCTCAGAATCAATAAATGTTGTGTTAATTTATTGGATGAGTTAAATTCAGTTTGAATGAATACTCAAAATGAATTAAGTTCAATAAATGTGCAAAATTAAAAATGAAAAGTATTTTAATTACATTGAAATGATGTTATTCACGTGGCACAGTCGATAGATTTAAAGGAATACAGTGCACCAACGATTTGATTTTGAATTGTGAAGTTGAAATGATCCACATCTTTGTTATTTGCTGCAAAAATTGCTCGTTCACTCAACCAATTATGATGTTTGTGATTAGCAATGATATTCAGGAACACTTTGTTGATTGTCCTTCGATGAGACGAAATTTCAAAAATTTGGCAAAAACGAAATCAATCCATTCGATTCGTCGACAGGAACACGGCCGTTACAGATAGTCAGCAAACGCTTGGAGAAATCTGCGGCAGATGGTCGTTTAGAAATGCAACTCGCATGTTTGTCGTTAACTGAAGTTTCTTAACATAGCGCCACAGAGTCAATGTTTTAAGTCAAGCGTTTATTTCATCGGCAGCGGTCGATCTTGGAATAACTTGTAGTGTTTGGCGAAAATCGCCAGATAGTAGAATCATTGTGCCTCCAAAACATTTTGAGTCATTGCGCTGATCTTTCATAGTTCGGTTGAGTGCTTCCAATGCGGAGGAAAAATAAGCCACCATTTCCCTCATCAATTGCCTTCATTAAAGTATCGTACACTTTCTGTTGGGGGTTCAACAGTGGTACATTCGTTCGAAGTGATTGGTTCAATGCATCTCGATCATATTCACGTTTACGTTCCGATTCTCGATTGAAAGCGTCGTTCATTCCTCGATCTGGCGACGCATCATGCAGCGCATGAGGTAACACATATCTTCGATCAAAAGCAACGCCTGGTTATGTATCTCCTCATTCACCTCGAGATCGGGATTCCCTGAACTGACGCGAATTCGGTGTAAAGTGTCTTCGGACATGTCATCCTTGTACTTTTTCCACAATTCACGTGGATTCGATGGGAAGCATGTCAAAAAAATGATAGCAAATAATGTGCCTATCTGACTTGGAGACGCAGAAACAATTGCTTCAGCGATTGTCATGTCCCAATGAGTTTATTTTTCAAGAAAATTGAGCTATTGACATGCGGCACGAAATGTTAGGCATACGACGCCATTGACAGTTCGAAATGATTCGAAATGTCGACCCGAAGGGAATTATTGGTTGTTTTTCAGATTTTTCATGTTCACAGAACTGTAAGACTCTTACATAATGACAGGGATCTTTTCAAAATTATTCAAATAATACTTTTTTATAATTTTACGAAAGTTCATTCTAAATTTTCATATTTTTTATATTACGAAATGACATAAATTCTCATTATAACAAAGAACGCAACATTTTCCAAATCTTCAATATTATATTTATGAGATTATCTTTCATTAGAAAAAAATATATATTTTTGTTTAATGTTCCACACATATAAACAACTATACAGTCAATCCTGTTTTTATGCGGTAGATGTGTTCCACGAAATATCGCAAAAAAAAAATCGCATAAAAAAAACTTGACTTCCATAGAAATAGTAGGGTGCGTTACTTAAATTTTAAAATCCGCATAACTTTGAAACAGCGAGTTAAAATATACACTAAATCGCAAAGTATAAGAAAATTAGGGGAAAACCACGGCGTAAAAATATTAAAAAATAGTCACTGTATGACAATTCTATGTGTGTTTTAAAGCATGTGGTTCTAAATCACTCTTTTTCAGAAGAAATAGTATGCGCATCAATTTCATAAAACTATGGTTGTTTTCTAACAATGAAATTAGTGATCAGAGTTTGTTCAGATTTTCTTTTTCGATAATTAATTGTTTATGCAGTTTGTTATACCCATATATATATATTTTAAAGTTATCGTTGAAACTTGAATGCGCGATCAGAATTTGAATCATTTAGAAAGAAATGATCTTCTAATTTACTGAAAAGTTTGATACCTTCTTCAATTATTTTCGCAGTGAAGAAACTGGAATTTCTTTCAGTTCGTCATTGTTTTCTGGTTTTTTGTCAATAATTAAATTTAAATTATGAACATCTTCGTCACTTATAGCTTTATCTGTAAGTAATTCGTCGATATAATTTTCGCTAAAGGTATCAAACCTTTCTTCGCCAAGTTCAGGTGCTAAAGTAATCATTTCAGCTGATATTACCGATGCTTCAATGGTTTCATCGACTGTAACACACCTAATTAGGTGGACTTAATTCAGCGATGGCAGATGCAACATGATTTAAACAGTCCGAAATCGTATTTTTTTTTCAAATGTCGGTTGTGTTTATAATTCTCTCTATTCTATCAAAAATACAACAATATATGCTCTCGATGTAATATTTAACATTTTTATATATCGTAAAATATGGTACATTTAAAAAAATGCATTTCTAAAAAACCGCATAAAAACAGGATTGACTGTATATAGGGATCAAAAATAAAATAATGATTTGATAGTATTCTATAACAATATAATATACATGAAAAGTATACTGATTTTTTTTTACATACCTTCTGATTTTATGTACTTTCATTCGTCTTTTCACATTTCAGTATATATTTTAGCGACGGTGATGAACATGAGACATAAATTCCTAAAAGTTTTTTTTTAAATGGATATTGAAGATTTAGTTTCGATTTAGTTTTAAGTTGGCATTCCTAACTTGATTAACAAAATGCCTCACATGAGGTAACACATGTCTTCGATCTAAATCAAAGCCTGGTTATTTATCTTTTCATTCACCTCGAGATCGGGGTTCCTTGAACTGACACGAATTCGATGTAAAATGTCATCCTTGAACTTGTTCCAGAGCTCACATGGATTCGATGTGAAGCATGTCAAAATAATGATAGAAAATAATGTGCGTATCTGACATGGAGATTCAGAAACAATTTCTTCAGTGATTGGCATGTCCCAATAAGTATAATTTTCAAGCAAATTGAGCTCTTGACATGCAAGTAGAAACATTCGTCATTTTTCGGATGAACTGTGTAAATGCGACCAAGAGCATCAATAGTCATTCGGGTGATCAGGAAACGCAACGCTTTGCTTTTGACGTTAAAATTTCTTCGATATAGCGTTTCAAGTGTAATAACGTGTCATCTCAGAGTAAAACAACGTTCGTGCAAAATATTGTTGTCAAAAATTTATATACCTAATTATAAACATAACCTTATTTCAATATTGTCCGATTTTCTTTCGTTTTAATTTCATATCATCGATTTCTTTTATTCTAATCCATATTCTAAATTTAAAAAATTTTATAAGTCAGTAGTACGCAAAAAAGCAAAAACAAACAAATATAGAAAACAGTGCGATCTGGTGGATTTTTCTGAAACCAGCTTACGACATTTTATCGTTTGATGAAGCTATTCGTCATTTGAAAATTTTATTCTGTATGAAGATATTTATTTTCTTTATAATTTCTTTTCCGTGATATTTTTCCGATGTTTTAATGCTTATTCTGCTATTCTAGGTAAATAAGAATTTTATAAATCAAATATCATTGAAATCCTTACAGTAATTCTCGAGATATACGTGGTGTAAATAACCCGACTTTGTTTTATATATATAGATTTACGAGGTCTATTTCTGCTAATAGGAAAAATAATTGTTAGCAAACTTAAACATTATTCCAAAAATTAAGTAATTTACAAGGACTATTTTTGCTACTATGAAAAATAATTGTTAGCAAACTTAAAAATTATACCAAAAATAAAATAATTAACGAAATTTCTGCTTCTAAGAAAAATGGTTGTTAGCAAACTTAAACATTATTCCAAAAATTAAATAATTTACGAGGTCTATTTCTGCTAATAGGAAAAATAATTGTTAGCAAACTTAAACATTATTCCAAAAATTAAGTAATTTACAAGGACTATTTTTGCTACTATGAAAAATAATTGTTAGCAAACTTAAAAATTATACCAAAAACAAAATAACTAACGAAATTTCTGCTTCTAAGAAAAATGGTTGTTAGCAAACTTAAACATTATTCCAAATATTAAATAATTTACGAGGTCTATTTTTGCTACTATGAAAAATAATTGTTAGCAAACTTAAAAATTATACCAAAAATAAAATAATTAACGAATTTTCTGCTTCTAAGAAAAATGGTTGTTAGCAAACTTAAACATTATTCCAAAAATTAAATAATTTACGAGGTCTATTTCTGCTAATAGGAAAAATAATTGTTAGCAAACTTAAACATTATTCCAAAAATTAAGTAATTTACAAGGACTATTTTTGCTACTATGAAAAATAATTGTTAGCAAACTTAAAAATTATACCAAAAACAAAATAACTAACGAAATTTCTGCTTCTAAGAAAAATGGTTGTTAGCAAACTTGAACATTATTCCAAATATTAAATAATTTACGAGGTCTATTTCTGCTAATAGGAAAAATAATTGTTAGCAAACTTAAACATTATTCCAAATATTAAATAATTTACGAGGTCTATTTCTGCTAATAGGAAAAATAATTGTTAGCAAACTTAAACATTATTCCAAATATTAAATAATTTACGAGGTCTATTTCTGCTAATAGGAAAAATAATTGTTAGCAAACTTAAACATTATTCCAAAAATTAAGTAATTTACAAGGACTATTTTTGCTACTATGAAAAATGGTTGTTAGCAAATTTAAACATTATTCCAAAAATTAAATAATTTACGAGGTCTATTTCTGCTAATAGAAAAAATAATTGTTAGCAAACTTAAACATTATTCCAAAAATTAAGTAATTACTTAATTAATTAAGACTACTTAAAAATGCAACAAAAATCTCTCCGTTGAGGTCAACGGGCTTACAGCTAGTCTATCATTATTTCTTGTCTCTCGTCTCGTCTTGAAAT
>CM062829.1:9338279-9355523 GCA_031772345.1 Himalopsyche anomala
CTAGCTGCCCGACGAACTTCGTACCGCCTCAGGATCAATAAATGTTGTGTTAATTTATTGCATGAATTAAATTCAGTTTGAATGAATACTCAAAATGAATTAAGTTCAATAAATGGGCAAAATTCAAAATGAAAAGTATTTAAATTACATTGAAATGATGTAATTCACGTGGCACAGTGTATAGATTTAAAGGAATGCAGTAGATCAACGATTTGATTTTGAATTGTGAAGTTTAAATGATCCACATCTTTGTTTTTAGCCGCAAGAATTGCTCGTTCAATCAACTAATTGTGATTTTTGTGATTAGATGTTTGGGAACATTTTGTTGATGAAGCCGTCCTTCGTTGAGATGAAATTGCAAAAATTCGGCGGAATCGAAATCAATCCGTTCGATTCGTCAACCGACGATAGTCAGTAATTGCTTGGAGAAATCTTCGGCAGATGGATCGTTTAGAAATGTAACTCGCATGTTTGTCGTCAGCAGAGGCAAGCGTTTATTTTAATAAAAACACAATAATCCTTTGTACTTCATTCCACTTTATTTAATATGTCAGGACCGGTTTCGCTCATTACGAGCATCGTCAACTGACTCAGTTGACGATGCTCGTAATGAGCGAAACCGGTCCTGACATATTAAATAAAGTGGAATGAAGTACAAAGGATTATTGTGTTTTTATTAATATAATGCCTTTCCACCAAGTATTGACAGTGAACACCCTAAAAGCGTTTATTTCATCGGCAACGGTCAATCTTGGAATGACTGGTAGTGTTTGGCAGAAATCGCCACATAGTAGAATCATTGCGCCTGCAAAACATCTTGAGTCACTGCGCAGATCTTTCATAGTTCGGTTGAGTGCTTCCAATGCGCGTTTGTGTGCCATTGTGCATTCATCCCAGTTGATGATTTTACTCGCTTCCAAAACTTCGGCCATTGCTGAGTGTTTCGCAATATTGCATGTCGGTTTTTCAGTCGTTTGGAGGTTTAACGGAAATTTCAACGCTGATTGAGCCGTTCGGCATGCTTTTATCAACGTAGCCGCTATTCCAGAAGAAGAAACTGCTACAACAATTTCGGATCTCGCACGAACAGTAGCCATAATCAATGACATGAGGAATATCTCCCCAGTTCCACCGGGGGCGTCAAGGCAAAATAAGCTACCATTTCCATCATAAATTGCATTCATTAACGTATCGTACACTTCCCTCTATTGTGGGTTCAACAGTGGTAAATTCGTTTGAACTGATTGGTCAATGCATCTCGAAAATATTCACGTTCACATTCCAATTTTCGATTGAAAGCGTCGTTCATTCCACGATCTGGCGTTGGCATTCCTAACTTGACTAACAAACTGCCGCACATGAGGTAACACATGTCTTCGATCTAAAGCAAAGCCTGGTTATGTATCTCTTCATTCATCTCGAGATCGGGATTCCCTGAACTGACACGAATTTGATGTAAAATGTCTTCTGACATGTCATCCTTGTACCTTGTTCCACAGTTCACATGGATTCGATGGAAAGCATGTCAAAATAATGATAGAAAATTATGTGCGTATCTGATTTGGAGATTCAGAAAGAATTTCCAAGTCAGAAAACATAACCTCATTTCAATATTATCCGATTTTCTTTCGTTTTCATTTCATATCATCGATTTTTTTATTCTAATCCATACTCTAAATTTAAAATTATTTAAAAGTCGATTGTGTCAGTGCCATCTAGTGTCATCTATCTGAACCCAGCATAAAACAAAATGTTCATTATTTGAAAACTCTATGAGAATATTAATTTTCTTTATAATTTCTTTTCCGTGATATATTTCCGATGTTTTAATGCTTATTCTGCTATTCTAGCCGAAGAGGAATTTAATAAATCAAAGATCATTGAAATCCGTGCAGCAATTCTCGAGATATACGTGGTGTAAATAACCCCGCTTTGTTTTATGTATATAGATTATTTTGTCAATTAAACACCAGTTTAGACGTGTCCGTGCATTTCAAGTTTTTGTATAATTCATAATTTGCATATGGCCCAAAATCATCAAAACACTTTTTTGCGCATGTGTGGGTTACGCCCTTCTTGCTTTCCATAGTCGATATAATTGATGACAAAACATAAAAAAGAAATTGTACAATTTTCGTTGAACTTCATAAAAATAGTCAATTGAAACTTTCTTTGTTAATAATTTCGCATTCGACATTATATAAGAGAAAAACCGTTTAATTAAATATAGAATGCTTTTCCATCAAGTATTGACAGTGGACACAGGAATTACGTACGTAGCAGTATGCATTTAAAAATAACCATAAAGTAATGGCTTACTAACGTAATGTAATATAATTCACAATGTACTTTTGCTGTCAAATATCACGAAATATTTTTTTGACGTTCTATATATAAATAGTATAGTATTAATTGAAGTGAAAAGAGTACAGTTTCTAATTCCAAATAAAACTAATCTAAGAACATTGAATAAATAACAAACAAACAATCACACCTAATGCACGAAACACATTTAAATGTAATGTCAATATTTAGACCAGAGATTTGACAGATATGAAATCGAAACAATCGAACATCAAATTTGAATTGTCAATTCGATACAAACGTTCGTGCAAACATCGTAATATTGTTGTCAAAAAATGTATCATACCTAATTATAAACATAACCTCATTTCAATAGTATTCGATTTTCTTTCGTTTTCATTTCATATCATCGATTATACTCTAAATTCAAAATTATTTAAAAGTCTATCGTATAAATACAGTGCCATCTAGTGTCATCTACCTGAACCGAGCATAAAACAACATGTCATTATTTGACCTATTCCTCATTTGAAAATTTTGTTCTGGATGAAGATATTAATTTTCTTCATAATTTATTTTCCGTGATATTTTTCCGATGTTTTAATGCTTATTCTGCTATTCTAGGTAAATAAGAATTTTATAAATCAAATATCATTGAAATCCTTGCAGTAATTCTCGAGATATACGTGGTGTAACTAACCCCACTTTGTTTTATATATATATAGATGTTCTATGCGGAACAAAACAATATATAAGGAAAACGCCCCGTCAGGATACCTCCACCGCCACCTCCAAAAATCCGACTGCCGCAAACGCTACCGCAAAGACCCAACCCCAGAATGAACAGCAAAAAAAGGAAAAAATCCCGCCGATAATATTGCATTCCAAAAAAGATTATATTACACTTGAAAGAGACTTGAAACTGGCAGGGTTTAACAGTTTCTCAGCCACTGACCAAAAGAAAACAATAAAAATAAATATCGAAACCGCCGAAAACTACCGAAAAGCCATCTCTTTCCTAGACAAAAGGAAGATAGCCTTTCACAGCTATACCCTTCAGGATGATAAATGCTATAAGATAGTCCTGAGGGGTGTACCAGAAGATTACACAGAGGAAGATGTCCTCGATGAGCTCCGCGAAAATGAATATCCGATCCTCCGTGCACAGCGCATGAAAAGGGGCCAGGATAGAACCCCCCTTAACCTCATGTTGCTGGACGTGGAGAAGACCGACACTGGACGTAAAGTCTTCGAAATAAAAAGACTAGGCAACGTTAACGTGTCAGCCGAAACCCTGCGACGGAAAACCATATCTGGGCAGTGCCATAACTGCCAGCTCTTTGGCCACTCCAGAAGCGGCTGCCACGCCCCACCTCGCTGTGTCAAGTGTGGACAGTCGCACTCAACAGAAAGCTGCCTGAAGACCAGGGATGACGGACCTGCAACATGTGCAAATTGCACAGGCCCCCACCCTGCAAACTTTCGAGGCTGCCCCGAACATCCACAATCCGGTAAACCAAAATACCGCGCACGCGCATGGCCATACCCTCCCTGGAAGATCAACAAAGAACCTGAAAGGACAGTTTACACTCGCCCCCCGACCTCAAAAATCACCAGCCCATGGACAACAACACATGGCGTGCAGTTACGACCAACTACCAAACATGTGAGTGAAAATTTCCCTCCACCTCCCCTCCTCCGTGAAACTGAACACGATCGACTCCTTGGGGGACTCGTCAGAGCCCTGCAGGAGTCGATCGCGAACAGCCAATCAGCTCTACTCCACGTTTGTGAGACTCTAGCGAAGACCAATACAGGCAATCATTATGGCTCGCGCTAAAACACAACCGACCTCACTACAGATAGCGTTCTGGAACGCCAACGGCTCTCTTCGTAAAGATAAGAACGAAGTTCAACATTTCCTTCAAACACACGAAATTGACGCCCTACTCGTTAATGAGACTTTTCTAAAACCCGCGACACCGTTTTATTTTCCGAACTATGTTACCCACCGAACCGATAGGGTGCACGCGCGTGGCGGCGGAACCGCTATTTTTATAAAATCACACATAGATCACTGTGGCATCTCCCAAATATCGCGACCGGCAACATCGAAAATAGAATCAACCGCAATATGCGTTAATACAAAAAATGCCGGCAAATTAAAATTAATATCAATTTATTGCCGCCCAGTTGGTCCACTGGAACCAGCAGATCTAGAAAATCTGCTGTCCGATGATATCCCCGCTACCGTAATAGCGGGAGACTTCAACGCAAAACATGCAGCTTGGAACAGCCGCATAACAACGAGCCGCGGGAAGATGATTCACAAATTTGCATTAAATAATAACTCTATCATAGCGGCCCCATTCGAGCCGACAATCTACCACCCGTCAACGAGAACAGAGGATGTTCTCGACTTTGCTATCTTGATTGCGGCATCGCACACTCCGCAGATAAGAGTTGTCAACGAATTAAACTCAGACCACCGGCCGGTCCTCTTATATCTCGGCGACCCTCTCGACCCTCTCGCTATTGTGCCTAACAACACTAGAACGAAAGTGTCCTGGGAAGACTTCAGCAAACATATCACCGACAATCTCATAAGCCCTGTTAACCTTACCAATGCGGCAGACATTGACAGGGCGGTTAACGATCTAACGAACTCGATACGCATCGCGACGGAGTCCGCTACGATCAGCGTTCCCGCGAACGAATATAGACCTGACATCCCAACAAGGATTAAAAACCTTATAAGGGATAAAAACCGTGCGACAAAGGAATGGCGACACCACGCCAACCCGATAGCGAGAACGCACAAAAATCGACTCATCGCGGAGATAAAAATTGCATTGAAGGAACATCGTACGTCTTCACTCAATGCATATCTCACTGGGTTAGAAAAAGGAGGACAACCTTATTGGACTCTTAATAAAATACTCAGATCCCAAAAATGTACAATTCAACCGCTTAACGGTCCGAATGGCCCGGTGTATACAGCCGTGGAAAAAGCTGAGACTTTTGCAAACTCACTCGAGAAACAATTCTCGCCGAACGATTTCGATCCAAACGATCAAGCGATTAAGACCCGCATAGAAAACATATCCGCTAAATACATTCAAATCACTAACGAGATACAACTATCTCCACCCGCGACACCTATCAAACCTGCTACCACGGGTGAAATAGAGACTAGAATCAAACGCTTATTAAATCGTAAAGCTGCAGGCAACGATAAAATAAAGCATAACACGCTCAAACACCTTCCCGGGAATGGTGTTGAAGCGCTTACATCGATAATAAACGCCTGCCTTAACGTCCACCACTTTCCGACCGCCTGGAAAGCAGCGGATGTCATACTTATACCGAAACCAGGTAAATCACCGGCGATCCCCGAAAACCATAGACCCATAAGCTTGCTCCCGTCGATGGGTAAGCTTCTGGAACGCGTAATTAAATCTCGATTGGAGGAATTTGCTCTGGAAAAAAAGCTCATACCGGATGAGCAACACGGCTTCAGAAGCAAACATTCCACCAACCATCAACTACTTAGAGTAGTGGAATTCATCACGGAAAGTTTTAACCGCCGATGTTTCACTACCGGCCTGTTCCTAGATATAGCCAAAGCCTTTGATAAGGTTTGGTACGAAGGTATGATAGTTAAACTTTCCGAGGCCGGCCTCGAAAATCCGATGCTTGGACTAATAAATTCATTCATTTCAAACAGAACGTTCCGCGTAAAATTCAATGGCGTAAAATCGACGACGCGCACGCCAACAGCAGGTGTACCACAGGGATCCGCCTTATCGCCCTTATTGTACAACCTTTACACTCACGATATTCCGTTACCAGACTACATACCCGGAAGCAACGAAACAATCATTGCACAATATGCCGACGACACAGCCATCCTAGCCAGATCGCTAAACAGGAACAGAGCCACCGCGCTTGTACAAAAAGCAAGCACGGACATATCCACCTGGTGCTCCGACTGGAGGATCCAAATCCACCCGGAGAAAAGCACTGCGATAACTTTCAGTCGTAGACCTAACAGACACAATAAGGACATTAAAGGCATCCGGATGCATAACACCCACATTCCGTGGGCCCACACGGTTAAATACCTTGGGCTCACGCTAGACTCACGATTAACCTTCTGCAAACATATTGCTGAGAAAAAACGCCAGGTGTCGCAAATCACTGGTCGACTCTATCCGATGATTGGCCACAAGAGTAAACTTGCCGTAAAAAGCAAATTACTATTGTACACCGCGATTACAAGACCGATCATGACCTACGCGTGCCAAGTATGGGCACACGCGGGCATGAATCGTATACGGACACTACAGACAATACAAAACAAAGCACTTCGCATGGTCACGGGAGCACCCTGGTTCGTGCGAAGTTCCACGTTACACAAAGACATGAACCTAGACCCGATCCTTGATCACGTCATAAAACTGTCGAAGAAGTTCTATAGTGACATGGCGGATCATCCTAACCAATCTATCAAAAATTTACTTAACGACTACATTGATTACCCTCACACAAACATAGCGCGACCGCGGAGAGTCCTCCTACTGAAACCTCCTTAGCCCCCCCCCGATCCCCCACATTCACATGTTTGGATATCAACATCTGCTAAAACCCCGATCTCCAAAACCTGAACGACTGCCACAAAAACAAAACAAAAACCAAAGACCACGCACCCGCCTACGCCCAGGTAAATCCTGGACGCTATGCGGGAAAAGCAACATCAAAATACACCAGATGAAAGGGAAATTGGAGCTCGGCTCCACCAGCCCCATAATTTGATGTATAGATATCAATCATCAACAAAACAATATTCTAGAAATACCCGTTTCTAGTCTGAAAAGCAATTTTGATATATTATAATATGCAACGCTTGATTTAAAAACAAATACTAACGGTTAAACGTTGCACTTTGTTTGTGGAAGTTTAACTTAGCTACAAATCAAAAATATTTCTAACTATTCGTTCATTATGAATAATATTAAAATATTTCATTTATACAGTTTTGTTCACGCAGTGAAACTTTATGGAGTAGCATATTTAAACGTGAATAAATACAACATTGAGTAACAAGAAATTTCCGGACCAAATTAAATAATTTCAAATCTGTAAATTCAGAAATAGATTTCGTTTCAATTTCATTAAACATTTCTTCGTGATTAGTTTTATATCAATAAATTTGATTTGTAGTAAGTGAATATTTTATAGCCTCAAAATTATGCTGGTTTTTAATATATCAAACGGTAAATTGTTTTTATTGCGGGCTTTTACTTGGAAAAAATCATTTTACATTTGTTGTTTTTCAATTAGTGTTTCTCTAAATATATTCTAACTACTGCATTGTCATTTTGTTTTATTTGCGATATTTATTTTTTACATATTAAACTAAATGATAAATGATTTTTCCATTTAATACACTTTGTTTTATTAATGTCGCTTGACTTTTAGAAACACAAAAATATCACTTTTAGGGTGTTCACATCAATACTTGGTGGAAAGGCATTATATTAATAAAAACACAATATTCTTTTGTACTTTATTCCACTTTATTTAATAGGTTAGGAATGGTTACGCTCATTGCAAACATTGTCAACTGATAAGAAGTATAATTTAACAATGCTATTTATATAATAATAAATGTCTTATTCATTTATTCTTGTATAAATAGCATTGTTATCATACTGATAAAAGTTGGTAGTTCCAAGAAAAAAGTAAATATTTTATGCTTCGTAGATAATTAAACTTTATCGATGAAGGAGACTGGAAGAGCCTTGACGCTGGCGCGTCTTGGTACTTGAAGCTTCATAAATTTGGTATCCAAAAAAAAAAATCAAAATAAAGATGGATGTATGACGACCCAAACAAAAATATTTACTATTAAGATAATTTACCTGTTTAAATTTGAATCGTTCAAATTATATACATTCATACAAGTTTTTTCACTAACAACCTGGGTTTCGCTTTTCGGCATCTTCTCAAGCGCACGGATGAACTTTAACTGATATTTTGTACTTTTTAAAGAAAATACTAATAACCAGTTTTCGTAAAAAAAAAAACCGTTGAGATGCTTTGCTAAAAGTTCATACGCACTACAGTCGCAGCGGATATTGATTAAAAATAATTATAGACATACTTTAATAAATATCTGTTAAAAAACCGGTTTTTTTGCTAAATTTGTGACATTTGTGGTTTTTCATCTTCGTAACCGGTTGTGCTGAATTTTCCATAAACGAGTCTATAAACAAAAGGACAGAAAATTTGGATCTTTTATTTGATGGCTTAAAGACCATATGCCCCACATCATTACCCAGCGAAAGGGTATTTTCGATATCAGGAAATTTTGGTACAAAACGATCAGTGGACGCTTTATGTTTTCGTAAATCATATTTTCTGAGGAGTTACACCAAATATTTTCTTGTTGTGTATTATTATGAAATAAAACGTAAAAAAATAACTTTTTCTCTCTATTTTAATTGAATTATCCGTTATTGTAAAACTTTGAATACCGGATAAAACCGGTTTTCAAATGTCAATATTGTTTTTTTTCAAAAGTTTTTGTATAAGCCCTAGTTGTGACCATAACAGTGTACTATTAAATTTATATAATATGTATTATTTTAGTTGTTTTAATCTGATCCTACGGCTTGCTTAACGTCTCCGAATAACCCGTCTGACGTTTATATTAAAACCTAAAGACGACGCGTTATCAAATTAACCCGTTCATAGCGTAGCTTTAATGTGACAGCTATGGCTACAAACTGTCAACCAGACTAGCTACTAACGTAGAAAATTTCCCTTAATAAGCTAACAAACCGAGTCAAGAAGTTAAAATTAAATTAAAAGCATTCGCATGACAGATTAAGCTTTCGGCTTAGCCACTTGGTCAAAAAGCTCGTGACAAGACAGTTTCACATGTCACAATTAATTTATATACAACTATTAGACTGCCGAAAAGGGTAGTTTATGACATAATTTATACATCATAACACTTCGTTACCTTACTTTGAAAAGGTTATATTTGCACTTAACCATGTTTTGAGATACGAGCGTTTGAATATTTGACTGATCATACGAATGTTGTTTATAAATCGATTATAAAAAGTCCTATTGCTTCTTAGAAGCTTGTAAAATTACTGTATGAAAGAAAGTGTGTAGATCAGGCGTGGAGAACCTGCAGCTTTTTGGCTACTCTGGTGCGGCCTTCTGGCCAATTCTGTAATTCTGTAAATTTATGTAAATTCGTAAATTCCTGACATATTCTGACCGTGAAGTCCTGTTTCGGTCAAAGATTCACCAGTCAATGTTTACTACGACCTTATGTCAAATCAGAAAAATGAATGCGGCCTTTAGATAATAATAGGTTCCCCACCTCTGGTGTAGATAGAACCATTGAATCCTGCTAACTTCTTTATTTAAAAATAAGCATTACTCTGAAATTAATATATGTATATGTTAGATTGTAGCAAATACAAAACTTTTCGACCAAAATCAGAATGTCATTTAGAACCTTTTCAAATTAAGGTAACGACTTTTTAAACTCATAATGTATGAGTCCTTGAGAGGTGAAGTAAGCCAAGCAGTAGATTGGTAAAACTTTTTAATTGGACTTTTAATTACAATCTTTACTTGGTGTTTTGGTGGCTTGCATTTATTTTTTTAGAAAGATAACACTATTGCAATGTGTATTTACTGAGTTATTTTTACTTTTGCGATAATGTAAGACTTTTAGAATATTATAACGTATCTAACTCATTGTTTCCTAAAATATCATTTAGCTCACTTCACCTCTCAGCGGGTCAAATAATATGTGACATGACAGATACGTCAATACGGCTATTTTTCTTTCTATTGACGCCTAATCAACTCAACATTGACTCAACAATAAATTGTATCGCAATTAAGGAACGATTTAGTTAACTGAACAATTATTTAATGAGAAACTAAAAAAATGAACATGTACGAGATTGATTAAGACAACACTTTGGACCCAGATAAAAAAGTAACAGTCACGTATTGGTTTTAAAAAAAAAGAAATTATACAGATTTCTATATCATGTAAAAATATTGCTAGTAAGACAGATAAAGAAATAATTTTGTAACCGTGTTTTTATAATAATATATTTTTCCTTTATCGAGTCTTAACGAAATATTATCTGTGTAGTACATGCTTTTACTTGCCAATGCTATATAGTTAACGTGACCATTTATTTTTTCCCTCAAACAAACAAATTTGATACTTTTAGGCGCCTCAAACTTTGTTTATACGTGTCATATTAACTATATTATTTGAAAAATACAGAATTCACATTGAAATTTATTTTTAACTACACGCGCATGCCCACGTCTTCGTCTACTAGTCTAGATTCTACCGCCAAGATTTTGATTTTGAGCGTTTTTCTTTATATTGTTACGACGAGTTTTTCTCTTTTCGAAAACGGAACATTTTAGCGTCCTAAATCTGTGTCAACGTAAAAACGGGACGTCTGGTCACATTATGCATAGTGTCCACTCTTTTCTGAACTTCAAACAACATTTTGGATTGTAAAAAAGAGCTTTCTTTACTAGAGTTTTATAAAGCCATGGGGTGGGCTAGAGGGGGTTTGGTGGTGCTCACGCGAGCCCTTGTTAGATTTGACGTAGACTGGCAAACCCCTTGTCAAATCAGAACGTACGTACAATTTCTGACATATATATATGTTTATTATTTTTGACGGCTTAAGTAAGTAGTACAATTTCATCTGTCGATATTGATTATTTTACGATATATTGCGTATCATTACGTATTTTTATTAATAACATTCGATATTTTAACAAATATTACATGTTTTTGTATGATAGTGAAAAAAACCCACTTCGTGAATAACTCTGATATTAAGCGAGCCCATTGTTAACGTATTGGCAGCCGTCCGCTGTACAAAGCCGTGTGTAAATTTAATTACTGTATATCAGTGTTTCTCAACCTTTTTGGGAGCGTGGCCCCTTTTGAGTGTCTTTATTTTTCTGTGGCCCCCATACCATTGTTTTGTCTTCCCATGAAAACTATAATTTAAAAAAACCCACCTTTATTATAGCTCTTCCGAGATTTTCGAATCTAGAATGCCAGTAATTTATTTTATTTACGGATTTACAAAAAATAGCTGCGCGAGGTCCACCATTATGCTCTTCCCTGTATCGTTTTATCGATACCCGTGGCCGCCTTAAGCTGTGTTGTGGCTCCCCAAAACAAAAATAAATCTCTGTGGCCCCCTTAGAACACGCTGAGGCTCCCTGGGGGGCCACATGGCCCACCGTTGAGAAACCCTGCTGTATATAGTTTTCAATACCTAAAAGCACATTTCAACCTATCAATATGTGATGTCGATAGATTGGCATACTCTATGAAGTTCCACAATAAATTTACTTTATATATTATAATACATCACAAAAAATATATAAATTGTACTGATTATTAAAACACTTGTTGAGAAAAGATTTCCATGAAATTTCCAGCAAAAATAAAATAACTTACCTAATAAATCACATACGCCTTGTATTATGTTATTTTATACACTGTAATAAATTTATGTTTATTCTGGCATATTTTTCTTATTTCTTAAACAAAACAAATGACTCTGATTTCAAATTTTCCGCGGGATTGACGCCCCAAAATATAACCAGAGGGAAAATGTTTTTGGGATTGGAAAAGCGATCAATTTTCAATGAGATTTCTCCAGTGCTATTTGCGGATTCAAGTTTGTTATTTGAGTTATCAAGGTCCCCTTTGCTGGAGGATGAAATAATTTAATTTGGATATTTTAGAAGCCAGCTTGTAATTAGTGATCGCTGTACCGTCACCTAGTATTAGCCTAACGCCATGGAAATAATCATTATTATAGTTTGAAAAGACTTGTTAAACTTTCTTTTAGATTTTTTGACAGCCGTGTAATATCAATGACTGTACGGCTATTAAACTGTTCTATAAATTATTTTTAAAGGCATAACTTCAGCTGGTTTCGTCAAAGCAAAAATCATTTCTGTGACGTTTATTTAAAACAGTTTAAAATAAACAATCTCGTTTCATAACATTTTTTCAATAAAACAAAAGAAAAAAAGTCATTTTATTATCACACAGAATCGATTTTTTTATAATCGAACAAAATTTTTAATTAATACTCACATGTTCACCTAAGACTATTTTTCTTTTTTTTATATATCAAATTCATGAAGTCCCAAGTACCAGAACACGTTAGCGTCAAAGTTTCTGGGGTCTTCTTCATCGTTAATGCTTTAAAAAGTAACATTCTCTTACCATAGTTTCATAGAGGAAAAGGCGTGATCTCTACAGAGGTAAGAAACCCTCAGTGAAGCCAGTTCACGGAGACTCCATATGCATTAATTTTAAAATCACATTTTACATCCCCCCCCCCTTCATACTAAATCCGTACATGCAGGCATACATGCGCATACATACAAACAGCTATTGTGACGATGTAAAAATTCATTATACCAGTCGTAAACAAATATTTAATGAGAATTTTCAAAGATTATTGTTATAATATTTCGGAATTAAAAAATGACTATTAGTTATTACTAAAAAATATATGCCATCGTAAAATTGCATGGCTATGCTTTCATTATTCAAAAGCATCAATCAAAGCCTTGAGTTATTAAAATCTTTTCTTTTATATAACATTAAAAGCAAGACAAGTTCCATTCCGCTATTAAACTTATCTAATATAGTATTTTTCTATCAAATTCTAATATCTAATATTTTTAAGGTACACACTAGGGTTTTCAATCCCGGAGCCTTTTTCTAATCCCGGGATTGGGATTAGCTCACCGAGGAATTTGAAATCCTCGATTTGGTAATTTCGTATCAATTTTCGGGGTTTCCTCAAAATTTCTCAATCCCGAATTCCGGGATCGCGACCATGTCAATCCCGGGATTGGATGTCTTAGTACACACCGTACCCTCGTCAAGAAGATATAAAAAATCTCACAAATATTTTCTCATTTTTAAGAAAGTTTTTGTAATAAAAAAAAATATATCTAACGAGTAAGCTTAAAAATGATTCTTAAAATGGGCAAAAGTGTCACGCCTCGTAATTCAAACAATCGTATAGCATGCTTTAAATTTGTCACAAGTTAAAATACCTTTAATTATTGAAAGAAAATATATGGATGTCATAAAATATGTTTTAATCTTGTTTGATACCGATAGAAAACCTTACGTAAAAAAACGATATTGTTATCAACACACTTCACACCAGATGATTATTGTTTTCACGTGCTTTTTCCAGTCAACGTACCCATAATTTAAATACGAATTACAGCGAACAGATTTTTTACTAGAGCTAAACCAAATCCATCCACATTAATTCAATATGCAAATGCCACCACAAACAATAGAACAATTTAATTTGATATATTGTTTCAAATCCCGTAATGTGTTTTGGCGGCGTGATTATTTATCGCTAGAATTAATTTCAGCTGCCATTGTCCAAAACAGACTGTTGTAAGTGGGACTCGTGATGCATGGCGATAATTTAGTTATACATATTTGCATTTCGATGCCGTGGTCTTGAAAACTACCCCCTTTTGATCTCAGCGGAGATAAATTTTATTGTCAGTCAATCCCTTTGACGAGTATGACCGCGAGTTGTGTTGTCCAATATATATTGCCATTCTCATGTTGTTTTGTTAGATTGTCATTATTTCTTCACATACGGATAAAAACATATATCTGTAATTTTAGGGAGTCACACTATTTTTATTATTTGTAGCAAATGAACAAAAGGTTAATATTTGTAAAAAAATCGGTAGCCATACAGTATTACCTCCTTGAAATCAACGTGAGTAAAGCGTAATATGAACACAGATGAGAGCAAAAAAGATCTGTAATCAAATTCGAAGTAATAGCTTCTAAAGAGTTATTTAAAAGTAATAATAAATTATCGGGCAGCGGTTGGACTTGTTGAATTTTGTGCTAGATCTTACGGGCTCGAGTCCGAGTACGAACAGTTTTTTTAGACTTCTGTTCGAAGGCATGTGTGTTTGTGATGTCTAATAATTTCCTCTCACTCTTTCAATTTTAAAATAACGTGGCGTATCAATAACGATTAGCTAACTAATAGTCTTCTCTTAACCCCATTTTTTTATCCCCACCAGGGTTTAGAGGCGTCTTTATTTGAACAGGACTGTCACGAGTTCAATCGACAAATCCCGAGTCCCCCATTGCAAGTCCCTCTATAATCTCAACGTGTACATGTATAAAAGTCTTCGAAATAGTATATGTCTTGATCTGTGATTTTGGAAATCTGGCAACCCTGGTCTCTACTCTCTTCAAGATAAAGAGAGGTAACAAGCAGTTATCGTGGAAAATCTTTTTTGTCATACTTCTATACCAAAAGTACGTACATGTACGTAATGTTCGGTAGAATCAACGAATCTATTAGAAGACATATGCTACGTATTAGAAGCGTACATGGGCTTTTAAAAAAACCACGTACGCTTAACCTTACGATCTTTTGACTGATGATACATCTTAAAGAGGCAAATCACAATTCGTAACACAACAAATGAAGTAACAGAGATGTCATTTTTTTTATTTTATATAATAAACACCCACGTTTTTTATACCAAACGTTGTGTGAGTTTACTTGAAAGCAACGAAATAAACATTGCTTTACTCGACAATGTCTATCATTTTCCATATCATTTCGCTACCTCGCTTTGTATCTGTCATTTGTCACAACACGGCGACATCACAATAGAAAGTGATAAATGGTCGCCATTGAGAGGCATTGTTGTAGCGAAAACACGAATCTGTTTACCATATACCGAAAAGCATTCAAGCAACTGAATATCTGTTAGGATTTCTCGAACAATGCTCAAAGAAGATAAATGTAACACACTGATAATGTTATCTATTATCATTGCTCATTTATTTTTTGAAAAAATATCACTGACTTGTATAGTAAAAGTTTCATGTTTATTAAATTGTTCTGACTGGTTAAACAGCACTTTTTAAAATATGTGTGTGCTTTTACGTATGTCACGTTAAGCACACGCAGAAACCGATAAATTCAATGCCGATATGTCGAATTTTATTTCACTTATATTTATTGCAAAAAACGGTTTAACGGCTATAAAAACATGCATATGTTTTTTATTGGAAATACAGTATGATAGAAAAGTTACTCATAATAAAACTGAAAATTTCACCGTAATACACATAAACGCAATTTACTACGTTTGTAGTAAGGGGATTTATTGGTTTTTGCTTTAAGATGCTTGATGTCATCAGTACTCAGATAAAAATTAATTCGACAACACATTTTTCATTTATTTTATAAAGCTTTGTCCATTTTACTGAAACGTTATTGTAAAATAGTTATATTAATTTCTCATGAATTAATCAGTAATATTTTGAATATTTAAAATAAAAAAACAGTATGTAGTTAAGTTTACAACGTTGTAAGCTTTGGTTACTGAGCTTATGGGTTAAAATACCAGTACAAAAAGTTTCATAAATTGATTTTTAAATCGACTTATAGATCTCTTTTTATACATTTAAGATTTTAACTGAAGGTGTTTAGTAGAAATTCAATATTCAATTTTAAACGTTCAAATTATGTGTATTCACACAAGTTTTGTCGCTGACGACTCGGGTTTCACCTTTCGGCATCTTCAGGCGTTCAAGTGCACAGATGAACTTAAACTAACGTTCAGTAAATAATTGTATCTTGCTTATATAATAAATAGATGTATCACTAAGCTTAGGGCCATTGCTGGCGAAATGGATTAACCCATGGGAATGTTTACAGATTTAAATGGTGAGTAATTTCAAGAACTATATTTACCCCGTTTGCTGGAAATTTCTTATGACTATATTTATCTACATATAAGATACAAGCATGGGGAATTTGGCAGATTTACCTGCTCATTTAAAATTGTTAGACTATTTAACTGTGATTTATTTACTTCTAAAATTTCCTGTAAAAATACTTTATACCCATCTGTATTTGGTTGTAGCATTTTAATCCCTAAATTCATTCTCTGCTATCCAATCCCAAAAACTAGTTGTAGCGAGAAAAAATAGATAATCTCTAATCCTGTCTTATCCTTCCCTATCTTACAATCTGTACATTTTTTTGCAAAAAAGAGGTTGAACAACCATGTAACAAGTAATTTTTCTATAAATAAATGTGTTATGTAAATGTTAAATGTGTTAAATAAATGCATTCTATTAGTAGTCTATATGCTTTACATTGGAAGCAGACATAGTTAAAAAATCAATAAATTTCTCGTAGAATTTTCTTATTTGCCAGTCTAATACTCTCAATATTGAAAAAATCAGATGATGATTTTCTTTAAACTTCAGTAATAATTTTAGATTGAATTGAATTTATTTCAATAAAATTATACAACATGAAAAAAAAAGAAAAATTAGCATTTTTATTTTACACGTCAAACAAAGAAAAGAAAATAAAGTAGAGGCTTTACAAGTTTATGTTGGGATAGTCATAAAGAAGTTAGACGTATTTTTTTTTATAATTTAGATCAATCGACGCTACGAGGCCCGAGGGACGCGTAGAGGGACTACTGTCTACGACGTTACAGCGGTTATAAACATTTCATTGTTTACTGCTTTGATTTGACCAACAATAATAATTTTAATACGCGTCGGTTGTTTGAGTTATTTATTCCAACCCATCTTGAATTAAGTATCGTTGACTACTTTGCTTAAACCACGATCTTTGAAAATGGCACATGGACTTTTCTCTTTAAAAAAATACTATCAACAATTAATATAGTCAAATGGAAGGGCTGCACATAACGGTAAAATTGTATTTACATTATGTTTTTTTTTTAAATAAATTACTATACACGCAAATATTCTCAAACGTGAACATATTTGTGATTTGG
>CM062829.1:9355623-9553977 GCA_031772345.1 Himalopsyche anomala
TTAAATGACGAATAGCTTCATCAAACGATAAAATGTCGTAAGCTGGTTTCAGAAAAATCCACCAGATCGCACTGTTTTCTATATTTGTTTGTTTTTGTTCTTTTGCGTACTACTGACTTATAAAAAATTTTAAATTTAGAATATGGATTAGAATAAAAGAAATCGATGATATGAAATTAAAACGAAAGAAAATCGGATAATATTGAAGTAAGGTTATATTTATAATTAGGTATATAAATTTTTGACAACAATATTTTGCACGAACGTTGTTTTACTCTGAGACGACACGTTATTACACTTGGAACGCTATATCGAAGAAATTTTAACGTCAAAAGCAAAGCGTTGCGGTTCCTGATCACCCGAATGACTATTGATGCTCTTGGTCGCATCTACACAGTTCATCCGAAAAATGACGAATGTTTCTACTTGCATGTCAACAGCTCAATTTGCTTGAAAATTATACTTATTGGGACATGCCAATCACTGAAGAAATTGTTTCTGAATCTCCATGTCAGATACGCACATTATTTTCTATCATTATTTTGACATGCTTCACATCGAATCCATGTGGAACAAGTTCAAGGATGACATGTCGGAAGTCATTTTACATCGAATTCGTGTCAGTTCAAGGAATCCCGATCTCGAGGTGAATGAAGAGATAAATAACCAGGCTTTGAAGAATCGATCATGTGTTTCCGATCATGTTGAATGATCGAAGACATGTGTTTCCTCATGTGAGGCATTTTGTTAATCAAGTTAGGAATGCCAACTTTAAACTAAATCGAAACTAAATCTTCAATATCCATTTAAAAAAAAAACTTTTAGGAATTTATGTCTCATGTTCATCACCGTCGCTAAAATATATACTGAAATGTGAAAAGACGAATGAAAGTACATAAAATCAGAAGGTATGTAAAAAAAAATCAGTATACTTTTCATGTATATTATATTGTTATAGAATACTATCAAATCATTATTTTATTTTTGATCCCCATATACAGTCAATCCTGTTTTTATGTGGTTTTTTTATGCGATTTCGAAGTAATGCGGTTTTTTAGAAATGCATTTTTTTAAATGTACCATATTTTACGATATATAAAAATGTTAAATATTACATCGAGAGCATATATTGTTGTATTTTAGATAGAATAGAGAGAATCATAAACACAACCGACATTTGAAAAAAAAATACGATTTCAGACTGTTTAAATCATGTTGCATCTGCCATCGCTGAATTAAGTTCACCTAATTAGGTGTGTTACAGTCGATGAAACCATTGAAGCATCGGTAATATCAGCTGAAATGATTACTTTAGCACCTGAACTTGGCGAAGAAAGGTTTGATACCTTTAGCGAAAATTATATCGACGAATTACTTACAAATAAAGCTATAAGTGACGAAGATGTTCATAATCTAAATTTAATTATTGACAAAAAACCAGATAACAATGACGAACTGAAAGAAATTCCAGTTCCTTCACTGCGAAAATAATTGAAGAAGGTATCCAACTTTTCAGTAAATTAGAAGATCATTTCTTTCTAAATGATTCAAATTCTGATCGCGCATTCAAGTTTCAACGATAACTTTAGAATATATTATATATATGGGTATAACAAACTGCATAAACAATTAATTATCGAAAAAGAAAATCTGAACAAACTCTGATCACTAATTTTATTGTTAGAAAACAACCATAGTTTTATGAAATTGATGCGCATACTATTTCTTCTGAAAAAGAGTGATTTAGAACCACATGCTTTAAAACACACATAGAATTGTCATACAGTGACTATTTTTTAATATTTTTACGCCGTGGTTTTCCCCTAATTTTCTTATACTTTTCGATTTAGTGTATATTTTAACTCGCTGTTTCAAAGTTATGCGGATTTTAAAATTTCAGTAACGCACCCCACTATTTCTATGGAAGTCAAGTTTTTTTTATGCGATTTTTTTGCGATATTTCGTGGAACACATCTACCGCATAAAAACAGGATTGACTGTATAGTTGTTTGTATGTGTGGAACATTAAACAAAAATATATATTTTTTTCTAATGAAAGATAATCTCATAAATATAATATTGAAGATTTGGAAAATGTTGCGTTCTTTGTTATAATGAGAATTTATGTCATTTCGTAATATAAAAAATATGAAAATTTAGAATGAACTTTCGTAAAATTATAAAAAAGTATTATTTGAATAATTTTGAAAAGATCCCTGTCATTATGTTGGTGACAAGCATTGAGAACAAATTTATCCTAGACCAACACATTTCTTAGCAACAGTCTTTGTTTGACAGTTACTGTCAAACAAAAGTAGTCGTTTGTCAACATTGTGAAGATGTAATTTTATTATTTAAAATACAGTGAAATATAGAGGTATTAGCTATGCCAAGTACTTCTAAACCAATCAGTAAGAGTGCTCGGAATGGTTTTCTAAGAGTCTTTCAGTTCTGTGAACATGAAAAATCTGAAAAAAAAACCAATAATTCCCTTCGGGTCGACATTTAGAATCATTTCGAACTGTCAATGGCGTCGTATGCCTAACATTTCGTGCCGCATGTCAATAGCTCAATTTGCTTGAAAACTAAACTCATTGGGACATGACAATCGCTGAAGCAATTGTTTCTGCGTCTCCAAGTCAGATACGCACATTATTTGCTATCATTTTTTTGACATGCTTCCCATCGAATCCACGTGAATTTTGGAAAAAGTACAAGGATGACATGTCCGAAGACACTTTACACCGGATTCGCGTCAGTTCAGGGAATCCCGATCTCGAGGTGAATGAGGAGATACATAACTAGGCGTTGCTTTTGATCGAAGATATGTGTTACCTCATGCGCTGCATGATGCGTCGCCAGATCGAGGAATGAACGACGCTTTCAATCGAGAATCGGAACGTAAACGTGAATATGATCGAGATGCATTGAACCAATCACTTCGAACGAATGTACCACTGTTGAACCCCCAACAGAAAGTGTACGATACTTTAATGAAGGCAATTGATGAGGGAAATGGTGGCTTATTTTTCCTCCGCATTGGAAGCACTCAACCGAACTATGAAAGATCAGCGCAATGACTCAAAATGTTTTGGAGGCGCAATGATTCTACTATCTGGCGATTTTCGCCAAACACTACCAGTTATTCCAAGATCGACCGCTGCCGATGAAATAAACGCTTGACTTAACACATCGACTCTGTGGCGCTATGTTAAGAAACTTCAGCTAACGACAAACATGCGAGTTGCATTTCTAAACGACCATCTGCCGCAGATTTCTCCAAGTATTTGCTGACTATCTGTAACGGCCGTGTTCCTGTCGACGAATCGAATGGATTGATTTCGTTTTTGCCGAATTTTTGAAATTTCGTCTCATCGAAGGACAATCAACAAAGTGTTCCTGAATATCATTGCTAATCACAAACATCATAATTGGTTGAGTGAACGAGCAATTCTTGCAGCAAATAACAAAGATGTGGATCATTTCAACTTCACAATTCAAAATCAAATCGTTGGTCCACTGCATTCCTTTAAATCTATCGACTGTGCCACGTGAATAACATCATTTCAATGTAATTAAAATACTTTTCATTTTAAATTTTGCACATTTATTGAACTTAATTCATTTTGAGTATTAATTCAAACTGAATTTAACTCATCCAATAAATTAACACAACATTTATTGATTCTGAGGCGGTACGAAGTTCGTCGGGCCAGCTAGTTTATAATAAAAAATAGTTGCTGTTCATTTAAAAATTCTTTTATTATATATATCTTTTTAAAGCATGTAGTATGTAAATATTAAATATGAATATCAGTTGGCTTTATTGATCAAATATTCAAAGTGGATTATCGTTTTATTAGTTTTATTGAGTTTTTACATTTCTTGTTTCGAAATAAGATTTATATAGCGGTCTACGGAGGAGGTTGAAACTTTTTTGGAGAGCATCTTTCGTTGTCCTTAAATTGTTTATGACTTAGGCAAAAGATGTACGCTTCGTTGCTTTTTGACTGACGATTCAAAGGATATAATGAAAAATATTTTTTTATGGCACTGATATCGTCTTCATGTGAAAATGGGATTTTGTTTCATTGATGAAAGCATATAAAAGATAATTGACAGATGAATAGCAAACAAACTTCTACGTAGTGTTTTTTTTTTTAAAGAAAACACGTAATAAGAATACACAGAAAGTTTTGAGATAATAAATTAACACGCTATTTATGCATAATAGGTTGGGTGCCTAAAAAAGTAAAAACCTATTAAAAAAGAATTGTAGCGGCTTTTTTTAAACGTATTTTTATACAGACGCTTGAATATTCTAGCAATGATAAACAAACTAATGTTTTATAATATATAAAAACTGTCGGGTTGTTAGCGTTGCTAGCTTCCGTGCCGAATCTCACGGGTTCAAAATCACAGTACGAACAGCATTTTTTCAATATAATTATTGATTTCTCTTGAAAGGCATGGGTGTTTGTGATGTCTAAAAATTCCCTCCCACTTTTCAACCAGATGCTATTTTGTAATAATAACCATACAATTATTTACCCAAAGTATTATTTTTCGAAGGGAATGGTTTCATCGGCAAAATCAAACGAATTCCTTGAATGATGTGTAATAAAAAGCAATATTAATATTAACAATATTTTTTTTTCAATTTTTACATTATTTAATAAAAAATATAGTTTGCATGAGTTTTGATTAACCGGGAGTGTTCATGTATAGAAAAATTCGTTAAAATATTTTTTCATAAAAAAATACTACAGTACTACGGTCTTGTGACGCGAGAATTTCCCGTAACATGACAAAAAAAATCGAAACTTTAGAACTCCTATTCGCACTACAGCAGGATTTCATAGGCTGAATGTTGAGAGCAACAATAGATTAATTATTCTTATATTTCAGCAAGTCGCTTATTTTTGGATTTGAAAAAAGGATTTATAAAAGGATGAAATTAGTGAATGAATGATTGTTAGCAATTTTTAATGTTCAATGTCTCGTTATAAAAAAATGGTGGGATGGGTATGATAAAGTCTCAGATATCAGTAAAACAAAATCTAATACAATAATATAATAATTGAAGTGTGAAATATAATTAAAAATAACAGTATTTTTCAGCGTATTGTCTTGTGTAGCGGTTTTGTCGTGCAGTGGTCAACATCATTGGCTTAAAAGCAGCATTTTTTTGATGGACTTATCGACTTCTGTTTGAAGGCATGTATGCTTGTAATATGCAAACAAATTCATATGTATTGTTGAACACTTTTTTTTTTTTTTTTGCATATTGTAGTAAAGTTATATAAAAAAATCAGATACGTGGTGAAATAATTGATGTCGTTGGTTTAAGTTGGTGCTCTAAAGTTCGAATCCTTATAAAGATAGCTTTAATTTTCGATTAATCACAAAATTTCTTTTTGAAGGTTTCCACCTTTCTAATCCTCAAATAACGGTTCGTAGCAAGAGATCTTGGTAACGAGTTTCGTCCTTGCCTTATCCTTTATATATCCACTCTGTTATAAAAACATGGGTTCATGTTTTGAGAGTTTTTTTCAACTTCTTTTAAGAGACCTCTATTAGGAAGTTATATGTTTTACATTAGTAGCGGACGTGGACTTAAAATAAAGTTTGATTTTTCTACAAATATACAAAAATATTCTATTTTTATACATAGTCGTTTAATATCTTGAAATTTATTCCCACCAATAATTAATTATCATTACAAAATAATGAATGCTGAGTTATTAAAAATTATGAATGTTTTGGTAACCGCTGAATGTTTTGTTTTCGGGACATGTAATGTGAAACTTAAAATCATAATGTTGTGTTTATTTGACATAGATTCAGTACAATGAAAATTTAATAGCATGCTATCTGTAACTGACATATTCATTTAAATTAATTTAGTTGCCGACTGTTATATCATTTAATAATATTTACAATATAACAAACAGCATATTGAAGCACAACGCCAACCCAATTAAGTGAACTTCATTCAGTCGGAATCAACTTCTCGTTTTAAGGTGGGTCGTTGTGACAATAATGGAAAATTTACGATCGATTAACTATTCAGTTAACATTAATAAACGTGTCTGATTTGACTTGAGGTTTAAGGGTGAGTTAAATGGTCTACAGCGACACCTATAATTAAGGCAAATTGTTTAGAGACTTTACAAATATTCTTGTTATAAACAAAAATGTATATTTTTATCCATGTCCGCTTCCCATGTGAAGCATATGGCTTCCTAATGGAGGTATCTTAATGGAAGTTTTTTTCTACGAGAAGTGTTTGTTACTCAGTCGTTCAAACTTTCATTTTTAGAGATAGGAATTAGGGATATATGGATAAGGCTAGGACTAGTGGTTAACTAAGCGCTCTCGATACGCCTAGTTATTAAAGGATCGGAAAGTGTGGGAGGGAAATTTTAGACATCACAAACACCCATGCCTTTGAACAGAAATTGATAAATTGATCGAAAAAAAATATAGCTAATTAAATATTGAAATAGTAACTGCCAAATGAAGAGTTTTAAAAATATAAAATGTTACTGTTGTTATTGATGTAGGTATTTGATTTTATTGACATTCAATAATTTTTTCAAAATTGAATATTGCGTTTTGGTTTATATGCGATTTTTTATTGCTTAAGCACGCCACTGGCTCTTTGCTCATTTTTTATGGATACATTTTATTGGAATATAATAATAAAGAATGCTTGACTCGGCTAGGATCTTTTGAAAATCTTATCAAGGATCTTACATGCACGGAATTTTGTAAATAAGTCACTTAATAATTTCTCGTAATTATAGGTGTCGCTGTAGACCGCTATACTCACCCAAGGTTCGAATTTCAGCTAAAAAAATATAATGTACGATTTGTGAACGTTCAAAACTTTCCATATTCAATTTGTATTAAATAATGGTTATTCTAGACAAGCACAAAAACGTTCTCGTTAATATATTATATTAGTGAATATTCGTGTCCTTTTTTTATGCCTTGTTAAAAACCGGTGACCCGTCGACATTATGAAATTTTGGCTCGCGCAACGAAACAAAAAAAAAGATACCATTTGGTTGCGTTCAATTCGGACAAAACGTGACATGGGAACCAAAGTTATATATGAAGTAAAAACGAGTTTTATCCTTTGACCTATGGAAGGTCTACGTTTTTATTGCTATTTTACTATACTTTTTGCCGGCTATACGACTTTTTAACGACCCGTTTTGAACATTATGATGTTGTTATCATAGATAATATGATAATTACTTTTTCACATAGCGGCAGCTGATGACGTTTTTTTATTTTGAAAATTATTTTCGGAGACACGATAAAAAGTCAATATATATTATTGAAATCGAATAAACATTTCATTTAGGAAAAACCCTTTTTATTTTATTATTACTATCGAAAATTACTAAAAAAGTCTTGACTGGTTTTGTTTAAAAAAAACAGTATGTATTTAATAAAGTTATTTATGAATTGATACTTTCTATAGAACTTGTAATAAAAAATGAACAAATTTATTGAAAATCGCCAAGAAAAACGATGTTTTAAATTAAGGTGATGCTGTAAGAGTCTTAAAGGTAAGTGTCACGGTATACAGAGACACCTACAATTAAGAGAAATTATTAAATTGCTTATACACAAAAATTCATTTAATTGATAGAATCTAGCTTAATGGGATTTTAAAATCTACTAAATTGTGATAAGCATTTATTATAATCATATTGTAATGAAGTTTGTTTGTAAAAAATAACAGGGAGCAACTTAACTATCTCAACCAAAAAGTACTATTTATTTTTGAAAAAAATATCGAACCTTAGCAAAATCAAATGCATCAATTATTAAATTATGTTTTATTTTTTTTCAGCTTTCATTGGACATTCATACCTAATCATTAAATTTTGAAATAGTATCTGTCAAATGGAGAATTTTAAATTAGTTTTCCAAAACATATGCAGATGTTTTTGATATCTAATGTTCTTTCTAGCAGAAGCAATAAACTAATTACTAGTCATATTCTAGCGCTATCCTTTTTATTTGGTTTCTTAAAAGAAATGGTTGAGAAATGAGTAAAAAAAAGCTCCATTATGATAAGACATGGCTCATTTTTCATTTAAAAGAATATAACAGTAAAATAACGACAATATAATCAAATTGTGTCAAAATATCTCTATTAGGGAATATACAATAGTCTTGGTAATATAGTAAACCATTAACCGTTCACTTTAATAACCTATAAAAAGTGTTTATAATGAGATAATTCTTTTCAAGGTTCAGAAGTCAACCTACAGCTCAACACCCCCACATAAAAAGGTGGATTAACATAATTTGCACATTTCTGTACCGCATTTATTTTGAGATTCACTCTGGCAAATGACAAAAGGTTTCGAGCAATACAGTACAAAGGAATCGTACGAAATTTAATTTATTTTGTTTGGTATTTTTTCCAGCAAAGGTGTAGAAGCAGTACAAAAAAATATATGCTTTATTATTTAAAATATCATGAAATTTCATCAAAAATGAACATATTAAAAGTGGGTTTATTCATTTTTACTGATAATTTCGGTGACTAATATGCAGTGGCGATCCTTATGAAACTATATTTTGTACTTTGTAAGACGTACCTTACTATTGCTAATTTAAGGACTTGACTTTGCTGAATCTCAGGAAACAATAAAGCGAACATTTGTGTGTCACGTAATTGATAATTCTCACAAGAAAGCTCACGTTTAATAATTTGAACATCCGAATCTCTATATTAATTCTGCTTATACGAGCGCAATAGGAAAATTCCGCAATTCTCTAGAATATCAAATTCAATATACCTGATCGTTTTGTAAAGGAATCTTGGACTTGAATTGTTTCTTCTTCCAAGGTGTAGAGCCAGATTGCCAATGGTGATTTCTATGAAAAGTAGGCTTTCGGTTTTTTTTAAATATTTTTTTTAAAAATATGTTTGGTTAGGATTGAGGATTTTCAGGAATTTTACGATCATGATTAAGTTGGGATTGAGAATTTTTCCGACATAGATTTGTATTTTTTATAACGATTTTGTCCACATTTATGTCACCTGAATCTGGATTGAATTACTGCGATGTTGGTGGGCTATTAAGAAATTTTAGCATAAAGCATTTAAAAAAGTTAGAGTTAGGTATAAGAAGTTTTAGAGCTCCTGTTCTTATATGACTTATAATTAGCTGATCGCTTCATTAGTAAGCTTTTAAAGATGAATCTATAAATCGATAAAGTTGAGAAAATCAATGGCACTATTAGTAAATTTGTGGGCGAAAGATTAACAGCGTTGTCAGTTCCGATACAGGACCAATTATTTTTTAACTATGTAACAAAAAAAAATGTGTTAAATATTCTATACAATGTTTCAGTTGAATTTACAAATGATATTTAAGCATAAAATCATAATAAACAAGAAGAAAACTTTTATTATATTTTAAAGACTATAATAATGGATAAAATGCCACGATGGTTTATCACGACCGAATAAAAATAGAATATGAACGAACTTTTCCATTATAAGTCCTGTTTTGAGCATTCACAAGAGCTGGCAAGTTGAACTTTTTGCAAAAAGATTCAAAGAAATTGTTCTTGGATGTAAAACCACCTGTCAACAGAGTTACACTTGCAGTTGTCAGAGATGAAAGAGAGACTTGTGCATTTCACAATTGAACAAACTTCTCTCCTTAACAACTTTCTCACACAGAATTACTTGTCTGCTTTTGCCTTGTTAGTTCATTTAATGTTTTTAAATCTATTAAAAGCGTGGTCAATTAAAACTTGCGGCATAAAAACTTCCGTAACTCTTGTAACTATAATACATTGAAATGAATCTTGAAATAATATGTTTTAAAATACATTTTAATATATAATACAGACCCTCGAGAGGTAAAGTGAGCCAACTAATAAAATGGTAAAACTTATTCTTGGAATTTTAAGTACAATCACGTCTTTATTAGGTGTTTTGGTGGATTGCATATTTTTATTTTGCGGAAAACACTATTGCAATGTGTATTAACTGAAGTTACTACACTTTTTCGATACTTTAAGACGTGTAGAATACTAAAACGTTTCTATTTTTGTTTTCTAAAATACCACTCGGCTCACTTCACCTCTAATGAGCCCATATAAGTAGAAAAAAAACACTTAATATATTTTTTACTCGATTCTTAAATTTTGCTATGTTCTGTTTGATGATTCTTTAAAAGAGGCAAAATAAGTGTCACATTTTTTAACACAACAAGTGAAATGCGTCCTTTTTCCTTTCTACAGTTAAATAATATTAAATATTCAAAAAAAAAATCATTTCAATAATGAATGAATACAGTTATTTTATAATGTCTTTTGCTGTTTTCGTTTTATTTATATAGCTTACGAAAACATACAAAATTATTTATAAACGATAAACACGGTCATGACATTATATAAAATACATATTTTGAAAATCATAAAAAAATTTACGTCATACCCTCAGCAAACTTTTTATTTCTTTTTGACTGCGCAAAAATATGAATGTAGATTTTATGCTTATTTGGACAACATATAAGAGACACGGTGTATTTTTTAGATTATTGGAAATGAAAAATTGCCCAAATATCATTTTTTTACTGTGCTAATCATTATTTTGTAGCCGTAATTCGAGTTATCGTGATATGTGAACATTTAAAGTATTCCATATAAAATTATTGACTGACTACAAAAATAACAAAAACTGTAGAGTTTAATGGATGAATTCAGTATCTTAAATACAAAAGAAATAAATGGTATACCTCAGCATAAAAAAATATAACCGAATTCAATATTTTTTTTCAATTAAAAATATTTAACTATTCATAAAATTTGAGAATTCAAATATTTTTTGATAAAGTGTCCTTTGGGAATTTGTCGCTAGGGAATTCATTTCGAGAAGACTTTATTTTATCATCCCTTACCTCAGACGCAAACCAAATACAACAATTATACAAATAATTTTCCGAAAAACTTTTAGTACTCATCGATAGAGGGAAATGGTTTTTGAACGACTTTTGCAATTCAATATTATGAACAATTTACGTTATTGCAAAAATAAATTTGAAATCAGAGAGAAAATAATTAAATTGTTTTTTTTTCAGGTTAGTTTCGAAATGCAACCTAGTGGGTGAATGGGTAAGAAATTTTAAGTTGTCTTTGAATGAACAAATAAGATGTTCCTAAGTACATATATGATATTTTTTTGGTATTGTATTAGAGTTTTTATTATGCGAAGCATACGAAATTTATGTAAATAAAAACAAAATTGAAAAAAATTGTTTTTAAGGTCTTTTATAATTTGCAAAGGTTAGTTAATGAATATTTAATTACAGATTATAATGTAAAATTTATAACTTGCCGCATGCTGTGAGACTTCTTTGCTAATTAAATACAGTATGAAGCCACAAGAAGAAAGATTTAATAAACCTTTGTGAATCTACTTTTGTTAGTGTTAATTTTTTTTATTAAGAAAACCTATATATGTAGTGGTAAGTAGGTATTTACCATGTAAATTGTATAGTAAGATTCAATTTTTACATAGTTTTTTTCCCTTTTTAATGAAAATGAAAACGCTCAGTTCCAAATTACCCAACTATAAACGAGTGATAATTTTTTCAATGTGAAAATTGCCATACTTCATGGTTAGAGACCTGTATTTTAAGCATCTATTTTTTCTAATTTCAGCGTTTTGTAGCATTTAAAATGTGTAATTTTACCATAAAAATTCATTATAAAAAATCAAATTAAATCTATTTTAAATATATTTTGAAAAAATCCCAGCTCATAAAAGGCATTTTTTATTATACTATTGTATTAAAAATTTCTGTAATGTATTGGGAACCATAGCATGCATACACAGCAACTTATTTTTTCCTTCAATAAATTGACCAATCTGTATAAAAAACTCTATATTTATTTTTTAACGTTGTATTTCACATTAAAAAAACGACGTATATTATTAACAACATTACATATTTAGCTTTGCAGAAATGAATACAACGTTTTGGTTGAGATACATTTATCTATAGAAATAAAAATAAGGGGCTACTGGTTCTCTGTTCATTTTATAGGGTAAAACGTTAATGGAATAAAATGGTAAGCAATGATTAAATCGACTGGGATGTTTTTCAAATTATATTTAGATACATTTTATCAACTACGCAAATGTTTGTAAATAAGTCACTTATTTTTTTATTATTAATATATATCGATGTAAAGTGTATACTGTATAAACTTTTAGTCATTTTTAAGACATACTTTACGAGCCATTTGAAATATACAGTCAATATAAGTGAAGTATTTTTAATGTAATTTTATTAATACGCATAAATAAAAAGTTTTTTTTTACAAAGCGGCGTAGTATTTATTAAGTTAAGGTAAGAATTCTTTGACCAATCATGATGTCACTTAACCATAAAAGAGCCAAATTCAATCTGAATAAAATAATGATGTATTTTTTTATGTTGCATATAACTTAAATAGCATTTTTCAAAATTCCAATAATGTCAAATAAATATTGACATCTATGAAAGTTGTTTTCTTCTCCCATTGCAAAATCTTCGATAAAGAAAGACGCAGTATTTAATATACACCAAAGATTGCAAAACTAAGATAAACTATCAATTAAAAACATGGTTCTTTAGCCTTGGCCTCACAAAAGTTTTAAAAGATTTCTCCACGTTTAAGACACGGACCTATGAAATGAAATTCAAAAATTTTACTACTTAAATAAATGTCCATGGCTGCCAATAGCATAACTCGCGCTGTGACAGGTACGGGGGGTGAATATCTGCAATCATGATTGAATTTTAGTTTGCATTTTTGTCTTCAAACTATTAATGCCTCTCCTGAAATTGCTAAATGAGCTGTAAAATACTTAATGTCGTTTGTATCAACGAATATCTGTGAATGATTTTTATCACTGTACGTATATAGCAACAACGACTAAATACAGGAAAAGGCTAAATGCAGAACACAAAATTGGTTCGAAAATTTCAACCATTACTCCAGATAAAAAAACAGACTCAGTCAATTCATTAGAGATTTTTTGTTTTAAATAGTAATATTTTTTCCTTTATTTCCATTTTTCATTTCAATTTCTAAGCCAGTGTTTCACAAAGAATGGTCAGTGCCTACATTTTTACGGAGGTAGGCTACTCCCACGACTTTCATGATACGTTAAAGTAGAACTTTAGTAGATAACCAATATTTGAAATCACTGTCTTTAACTGTTGTCTAAAATTATAGTTATTTGAAGGATATTAAGAAACTATAAATGTTTTTTACCTTTTTAGCTATCTGCACTCTTTGAATAAGAAAATGTTTTTTCACACCCCCTTTAAAAAATAAAATTTATTGTCAGATATTTTGTTTATTGAAAAATACAATCATACAATATAATTACAAAAAATGTCTAAATTTTTAATTATTAGGTTGTTTATTTAAATAGGTCAAAATAAAAACTTCTCCCACACCCCTGGAAATGGTTTCTCGCACTGTACACTGTACTAAAAGGATTCCAAAAGCTATATAAAATGTAAAACTACTGTTGTTTTTAGAATATGAAATAATTCAAATGTATTCAGAAAGCTGATTATTTAAGAAATTATGTCAAAAATTATTCATACAGATAGGGTTAGAAGTTATCGATTCAAAAATATTTGGATAATGGAGCGTAAATGTTGAAAATGAATCTCTCAATTTTATTTTCTGATAAAAATAAAGCTTCGGAGAACTTTGGTAGACTAAATTAACAACGGAGTATTTTATAAAACAAAAGCGATCCATTAAAAGTTTTCAATTGACTTGTAATGCAAAAGACCGGAAAGCTAATTGCTGAAAGGTAATTGCATATTAAATGAAATTTTCTTCTTAGTATATTATATACTAGATTGTATATATATATAACACATATTTTGAGATATCGCGATGAATTAATTTTTTTTAAGCCAAAGTAGAGTTGTATTTATCAAAATTGGTAGACTTTTAAATGGATGAATTTTTTGGTATTTTGTTCAAGAAAGTTAAAACTATTATTTGAATCAATTTTTATTTGAAAACTTTGGAATATTCTGTTTGAAATGATGCTTGCCTCTCACAATTTTAAGCACAACTAGCGGAGTAAACAAGTTATTGAATTGAATTTTATATTTATATTTATAATGAACTTCTACAAAGTTACCACTGAATCCATCAAAAATATTAAAGTGTAAGTATGTTATTTATTAAAATCACCCGATCATGATATCATCGGTTTGATGCAAGAAGTCACTTAAATGTATTTCGTAAAAATCATTCAACTCTGTTGATGGTGTCTTTTATTCTGGTATGAGCATAAAATACAACGTAATAAATTTAAATTTACGTCATTGAACAATATTAGTTGATATTAAGACACTACTAGTTAATGACTTCTTGCTATGATTTAATGAAGGTATTTTATATAAAATATCGAAATACTATTTTTGATATATTATTCGGTACTGGCCATATTTATTTGCTTTATTAAATCTTTTTTTGTAATATCAGTTATATGCAATATGTACTAATATTTCATATGAAATACCAAAATACAGTGATTCCCCCCATTAACGCGCAAGCCGTGACCGCGTAATTGGGATACGTTTTTTTTTTGCATAACTGCCGAAACTAAGAATAAATAAAAAAATATATGGACGAAATATTAAGCTACTAGGCAGTGAAATGCATTGTTGCCCGCCAACGTTTGACTGTATGCACGTCACAGACAGCCGCCCGGCTGTGTGTGTACAGCCACGCAATCGGAAAAAATAGCCGCGAATATTTCTGAAATTGAATAATTGAGGGATCGCCGTACTGGTATTGTTATATATGTATGTCAGATATAACAATCTCTAGTCAGAACACCTTCGTGAAATAATTTCAAGTTGAATTGAAACGAAGCTTTAAACAGCGAATTTTTTCTCGAAGCAAAACTATTAAGCTTGCACTTGTCGACATCGTTATCTTCATTAGGCTTTATTATTCGCTCTCGTAAAATAGCGCTAGTAAAATGAAGCTGCCAAATTTATCTGCGCGTGTCAGATAGTCAGCATTAAATGAATTGAGATTATATATGTCCAGCAGAGTGAGTAACTTGCTCGTTCTTTTCTTCTTGAATAAGTAGCTCTAAGTATCGGAAGCTTTTCATCTTTTCGACAGGTTTTATTATTCAAGATCCAGTAGGAAAGAATGGTGCTACCAGGGCCGGCGCTACAATATAGGCAAAATAGGCAACCGCCTAGGGCGCATAAAAGAAGGAGTAAAGCATTTTATTAGACTTAAATAATTGTAACAATCTATGTAGTAGCTCGAAAACATATAAAATCTTTGCCATCAAAAAAAGTACTGCTCTTTATAGCGAATTCTGCAAATTCCTGGGTTTTTGAAATAATAAATTCTTGGAAGAGCTAAGAAAAATATCTCGCGTCTTTTAATTTTTGGGAAATTCTTAGGTTTTCAAAACCGGGCAGCGATTACGATTATTCGAAAAATCCCGCGAGAGCCAAATAAAAAGGTCTCACATTAAATTCCCAGGATTTCGAAATCGCCGGAAAAAAAATTCTCAATTCCAAATCCAAAAATTCCACACAATTTTATGGTGAATGTTGCCCACGGCACCAAATAACCTCGCGCCGGTACTGGATGCTACAACATTGGTCTTCTTCAGATATGTAATATTTTATAGATCTAATAAAATATGTTTGTCATTAGTGTTAGCAAGTAGTCTTTATTGATAATTATTATTTGGCATTGGTGAGCTCGTTCAATGTCTTTTATGAAATAAACTGAATAATACCGATAAGCAATAACGAAATCTGATTTTCTTTGTAACTCAAAGCGAAAAATACATGTTGGTAGAACGTTCGATTTTTGAGTTGTGGGGTTACAGTTTTGAATTTCAGACTGGAAAAATTCATTTATAATTTTTTTTAAAAAATATTACATATATTAACAAAAAAATACATATTTTACAAATTACACACTTTCAAATAGAGATCAGAACCAGCTTTAGCCACCGCAAACATTGTCAATTGAAATAATTTGCCTTAAAATAATAAAATAAGTTGTTTAGTAGACCAATACCTATAACCTTACTCTTTCATAAATAAAAAGATGAGCGTCTAAATTTCTACCAAGTTTTGTAAAAACCAATTATGGCTACGATAATTCGCTTCGCCTGAAGCTATTATTGTCAATTTTCGTAGGTTGTTAACTTCGTCAAACGCATTTTCATATCGTTATAAAGACATAAACAATGAAGAATATGAACCATAAATAGATTATTAAACTAAATATCATTAATTAATTAATTACATCCTTTGTATTAATCTGTAATAATCACCGTCTGTAAGTGAACTCCACAATATTGCGCGATTTACTCCCGTATATTGTGCTGGAGCACTTTATAGGCCATTAATCAACCACTATGAGGCCAAAATTTCTACCCCAACCTCTCGTTAAAAGGCTGTTCTCAACCTAACCTGTGATATCCGGCGCTACGGCGCTGAGTCGACCTCTAAAGCTAAGTTAAGTAGTGAGTAGGCAACTTGGCAGACCGGAAACTGGCACTTTGCAAGCATTCGATTGCTAATTTTACACTTCGTTGACTACACCTGAGATTTTCTATTTAAACGATGTTCATATATTTCAAAAACTCTTATACGTGCACGAAGAACATTTTTTTTCAAATCATTAATGTTATAGTTATTATTTTTTATGTGTAGTTTTAAACTTCTACACGGGGGTATATAACATGGGAAAAAAACCCTACAAAATAATGATAATATTATAAATGTCCTGTTAATTGATTCAACCTATTGCACAATCATGAAATGAGAATGAAGATAACTACAAAAATACTACACTTTTCCCAAATTAGTTCTTCTTTCCTTATCCTCTCGATAAGATGTTAAGTGACTATTTACTGCTATACTATTTTTCACAAAAAACCATTGTCAAGGTATTCCATTTAGAGTAAATATGCTTTATTTTATAAATGGGTTGATAAAAGCTACTTTCTCTACGGCTATACAAAAGAGATTATGTAGTGCTAGGTAGAATGTGCACAGCTCGACGTAACTGATACTGCAACCGTAGCAGTGTCGTAGAGGTATTCGGTAAATTAGTATACTAAAATAATTTACTTTTTTTATATATTTGTTCAGAGAGAACGAACAAACAAACAATATTTTTTTCTTCTAATGGCAGATCAATGGTTATTTTTTACACTTTTCAAAAGCAACCAAATATTTGGATGAATTCGGCGGCGGAGTTATGAAAGTAAATTTAAAATTAAACTTGATAATTTTTACTCATTTTTTTGTCTTACAAACTTTTCGCCTCTTTAATGAAAGCGTTAAATACCACTCTGCAAAAATGATTCTCATTTATATTTATTACAAGTAAATAATTATCAGCGGCGCTCTGCATATAATTATGATACATTTTAAATTGGAAAAACATGTAACAATTTATAACACAACTGGTGGAGTAATGTAGTTATCAAGCAAACTGATAAAATATGACTTAGTGGTCGAGATTCGTCATTTGATAGTGAATAATAATACAAAGTAATGTCAAAGCTAAAAGATGGGCAATGAAAATAAATAGCCATTTGTAAAAATCTGTTTTAAAAATTAAAAAAAAATATTTTGAATGGTATAGATAGATACAGCCAAAATTTCTAAATCATCAATGTTTGTTTTTCATTCAAAAAAGTTTTTAAGATAATATATAAATATTTTAAAAATCAGTGTGAAAAATTGGATAAAACATTTAACAATTTTATTATTCATTAATTAGAATATCATGCAACATATGCGATATATAATCAGTTAAGACTAGGGCTTCCAATTAACCGGACTTTCCAACTAACCGGTTTTCGGTTTTTTTCTGGCAATAAAACCGGTTAACCGGTTTAAACCGAAATATAATGTATTTTGATTAGGTAGGTATGCAAAAAAAAAATTTTTTTGTAGAAAATTTTAAATATTTGTCATAAATGCTCCAATTTTATTGAAAAATCGATATTAATCTTATAGGATGGAACACATAAGGCATTATATATATATACAACAATGACAATCAAATGTGGAAAAATATTTTATGATAAAATATGTCAAATAAAAAAAAGCTTGACAATAAAACTCACCAACAATGCATTTATTTTTTATTTTTTAAATAAATGCATTTATTTGTGTAAGCATATCGACTAGATATGACATTCAATGCTTAGACAAAAATATAGTAGAATACAAAAATATTAACTTATATTATGTCCTTACTCCCACTTTGAAGCATATAGACTCAAACAATTATTTTTTAATGAAAACTGCTTCCGTATGGAAATTGTTTCCGCTTTTACGCAGTAAATTCATTGCATAAGATTTTTCTTTTTGAAAAAAAATGAAAAATAAGAAATAAGTATTTTTGATAAAACGCGGTTAACCGAGTGAAATAAACCGGTTTTCGGTTTTTTTCTAAACATACGAAAAACCGGTTAACCGGTTTCGGTTTAAACCGGTTTGGAAGCCCTAGTTAAGACCATACACAACGCTAGTCTTTTATATTAAAAAATAAAACACTTGTTAGTACTCATTACACATTTATTCATTTGAGAAAACTTACAAATTTAAAGTCATATCTGAATCTGGGAATTTTCACAAAATAATTTATAATTGCAAAAACAATAATTGATCCGCCCTCAGGTAGAGTGGGATAAGTTTAACATCGCTTAGTGTAAATAACCGTGTAATAAAGTACACATATTCTTACACGTTGAAAATGATCACGAAGAATGATGTGAAGTTAATGTAGGATTAGTACAAGTGTTTAATTTTCTAAAATAATGCCTCTTCAAAAAGGTGTTCACCTAAACGTGACAATCCTCGATGTTGGATATGAAAAAAATCTCGCAAAAGCTTTGTCCAGTATTTAATAAACAATGGCTGTTGTTAATGATTGTATTTAACTTGGCAATATTAAAATTAATTAAAAAATATTACGGCATATTTTGCACTAACCAACGTCATGGTTATTTCATTTGGGTGAAGTTAATTTGAGCTTGAATTGAGTTTGTCGTACAATTCTCGTGACTGCGTACAACTACTCAACTGTAGGATTGTTTTAGAATATTGAGAAACAGAAGCAATTAAACTTTATAATGGAAACTGTACATATTAAATTTAAGGTAACCTACGCGCCACAGCGGATATAAAATAAATCACGGCGCATTAATATTTTATGTGTTTTCTAAAATTTTCTCCCGACCAAATAAATTAATGCAAAACTTTATTGAAAGACAATAATTGAATTATGCAACGAGATTATTTAAGCATATCAATTTTTAAATATCAGTAGTACGTTTGATATCCACAACAAATGGACTACTAATTCCAAAGTTTGAATAATTGTTATTTCAGCTTCATGCCATCGTCAGACCTAGTTATGACGTCAATATGAAGTGTCTCGTTACAAAAGAGATTTCAATATTTGCCGCAAACAAGGTTTTTATGTTTCAAGCAAAAATTGTTTGCTTTGAGTTTAGATTCCTTTTTTTAATATATTCTCTCTTTAAAAATAATGTAAGCAAAATAAAACTTTACTTATCAGATACGAGAATCAATAAAATTTGAAACATTTCGATTCTTGAATATATCGCTAATTTAAATTTGATTTTTTTTCTTAAGTATACTGATTTCTGGAACATAAATTGTCTCACTTTGTGTGACAATTGCGCTTGGAATACGAACGATTTTTTTTGGGTGTATATATCGTTTTTTCTAACTATACGCCTCATATAACAAAGATTTTATTAAAAAATATATATTAATGCATTTTTTTATTACATTAATAATCAATCAATATTTCTTATGTATTGTTAATTACAAAGATTTCACATCAGAATAGAGTATTTTGTTTATTATATTTGACAAGTGAAATCGATTATTTGATTATCAATCATATCAATAATAAATCATAAAAGAACACAAAACAATAATTTTTTTTTTCTGTCTTTTGTAAGGTTGACAATTTCATTTAAAAATTAACTTTTTATTTTCAATATCGAAACAACGGATTATTTTTCAAAGTTACTGACCAAATGATACTGAGCATTTTTAATTCTTAGTGCCAATTTTACATATAACCGATAATTTATTTATCTCATTGACCAAAAAATGAAATGGAATACTTACAAAAAAAAAATACAAACATTAAACAAACAGGCTGTATATTGGGTTATTTATTTTCTGTTATTTATCCTGAATTTCTCTTAATGTTTCAATGAATAAATAAAATAATAAATGAATAGTGTACATTTACCAATTGATTTACGACGAGTTCAATGAACTCTGTAATTTACTGACATATAACTTTTGCCGACAAAAAGTTTTATATAGATGTTTCGAATTGATTTATTTGTTTTCTAACTTCCAATGGGTCAGATATTCTGCTCTCGCCAATTAGTTTAGTTACCTGTATGCTTGCAAATACACTGAACTGACTCGACCATACTAAGTTCTTGCTATTTGTGTTTGACCAACGGAAAAAAGTGTTCGAAAGCGCCATATTGAATCCAAATCTAAAACAAGATGTCGCCGATTTGTGTTTGCGCGCGCTTTTCCCAACAATCTCCCTGCACCCAGCCTCCGCCTGCCTACCACCCTCGAGCGACAGACAGGGGCGTTCTCTCAGTTGTCAGCTGATATCCGCCAAAACAACACATCTTCCGAACGCGCTCTCTCTTCTACAAAAGGCTTCTTTCTAAGCTTGCCGCGACACAACCTAACCTAACATTTCATTTTGACAGTTTCCTAACGCCGGCCATCTTGTTGTGGTGCTTTGTTTTGTTTCCGCGTTCATTATTTTGACAGTTGCGCCGGTATTGCATTGCGAAGATTAAGCAACAGTGTCACAATAGTTTTTTTTAAATTCATTTTATTTCATGCTTTTATATTGTTTGTTTTGATTCAATTTTGACAATATTGCTTTATTTGTTTTGAAGTTGCCATGTGAAGTTTATTGCAATTTATGCTTAAGGAACATTGCTGTCACCTGTATGTATCAGCGGGTAGATATTATTCAATGTTTTTTTGTTGTTTTATGCTATTATTTAATACAAACTATGACAATACACAAAGAATACGTATTTTTTGGTTCTTTTTATTTGAATATTTATTCAAAATTATTGAATCGTATAATTTTGTTTATTTTGCTTACACACATTTTGAATTGGACTATAATATATTTCCTTGTTATTTATATTTACTTTATATTCATCGCTTTTTAGACATTTAAATCAATATACTCACTAAGAGGATAATCAAAATTACTGATTGTACGAAAACCACTACATTTTTTTTTATTCTTTTGTATAATTTTGTTATTAATCTTCGTTAAATGTGGAATAAAATGAATTACCAAGCCCTGATTGTTGCACTATTAACATTCAGTAAAATTTGACATAATATTCGACCAACAATTAAATATTTCTTCCACACATTATATTTAATTATTCATTATCTAATAAATGAATAAAGGTTTGTAATCATTCAAAGTCTTTATTTATCATCTATTGCTGCAAGTTTTTCTTAACAAAAAAGCATAGTTACCATATAACATGAATACATATTAATATATCTGGGAGAATATTTGTTCGTTTCAATAGCTGTTTAAATGAAATATAGTAAAATTATTTTATAAAACAATTAAAATGAATGCTGTAGCAAATAAAGCTTGAATTATTGAATAAGTAACTGACACTAGTCACAAAGCATTAGGAAATTTCCGCTAAAATTTTTCGCCTATCGTATTCGCTAAATTTTATACAAGCATGAATAATTGGCATAGTACTCTTCAGAGTTCTTGGCACTTCCCAGTTCGGTCAGCCGTTCATAATTGAACAGGAAAACCTTTTATGAATGACAAAGCGTTTTGAAAACACTTTGAATATTTGATGCGAATTTATACTGAGCATAATGAAGTAAAATACCAATTACTTTGCCCAAAAAAGCTCTGATGGGTGTGTTTAATGCTATCGCTAATCTATGAAAAAATCATAATAAATGTATTTTTGTTAACCTCTACAAACCTATTAGGTTATTGCAGTTAATAGTTGCAAAAACGAACCATCAAAATAGAATAATGCCTATTAATAAATAAAAAAAACTTTTTTGTATTCAGGTGTAGATCAGGACCGGTTGAACATTCTCGTAAGGGTCAGTTGAAAATACCCGTGATGAGAAAAAAATAGTCTTAATATTGATCAATACATGTAAAATTGTTAAAAAAAAGTGTTTTATAGAACGTAGCATACCTTTTTACAAAGAAATGATAATGAACACATTAAAAGTGAGTATAATACAAGTTAAACATTGTTTAAAAAAAAATAAAAAAAAAATTGTCAACTATAATTCATCTAAAGAGTGCTTTAATTACCAATATGAATGCGAGAGTTTGATTTCACAATGACTTAACTACAAAAATGCCTGTTTTGGCAATAATATAACTATATTTATCGATGACACACATTTATAACTCGTACATAAAACTACTCATAAGATACGATTGGGTATATCAACAAATTAAATAAAAATTTTCGAAGCACAAAGGTAAATCTCCTGTTATACATTCGTTAACTTAAAAGTATGTTTTTGTAGATAGACCCTTGTGATCGTAAGCCACCGAATGATGGAAAGAAGAGTGCGCATGTGCAGTCAATTTTTTGTGCTGATTTGTGATTGAAACTAAATAATATCTTAGTTTTAATGTGTATAATTTCAGTTAACGATGTTTTGTTGTTGAAATTATATTAAAGTGTGCGTTTTAAGAGACGGCGTCTATAAACAGAGCGCTACTGCTCACATTACTTTGTATTACTTTTTATAGCAAAACATGCTAGTAAAAGTAAAAAAATCCATTTGATATTAAATAAAATGAACATTTAATACCATGATGAAGTAAACAATTTTCATTTTAAGAAAATAGATTGCAAATTCTGTCAAAATATTCACGATATGCAAAATTATTTTTCCTAAAGTTTACTCACCAGTGAAATGTTGGTTACCTAAGTCTTTGTTGTGTACATGTTGTGCATACGGTGTTATGATGCCAAGATGTGTACAAGATAACTTCAAAAGTTGACATAATCATTACGAGGGTAGAGTAACTTTACTTGCTGAGAGCAGGTCAGTCAAACTTTTTCTTATAGAGAAACACCTTACAGCAAATCTTTACATATTGTATTATTGTGTGCTGACAATAATTTTCTTATATTATTGATATAATATAAGGCCGTCTTAATCTGGTATTTTTTCCTTTTTAAATACATTTCTCGAGATATAACCAACACATAATTAATACGTTTTCGTTTTCTTATAAAATAAATCGTATTGCTTCTTAAAAAATAGACATTAATCTAGGACAGATAACACTTCTAACATATTTTCTCTAATAAATTGGACATCCAAAAGACAGTGTTCTAACTTGAATCGGCTTTTACACTACTAAACGTCAAGATACGTCTAAATGTACGTTACATTGGAAAAAGCTCGAATAATTATTCGAGCTGATTTTCTTTCGATAAGGAAGATGTATAACCCGAAATGAATTCCGCTTATGCGCTCGTATTTTCAATGCTGAATTTCCATTCTTTAAATCCCTCGAAGTGCAGGTATCTAATAGTTTCGAAGGGTGACCTTATTTTATAATCACCAAAATATCATCAAAAAATTGCGAAATTTCTTAAAATAGGCATTCAATTGCATAATTAAAAAACTACACCATATACAAAAGCTTCATAGTTTCCCAGTTTGCATTCAATATTTATTAAGTAATTGAATAAATATAAAAAGATAATTTGTAAAAATTTCGCTACACTATTAAAACTTGTTAAAATAAAATATGTTCATTTCATTATTTAAATATAAGTTGTAGGAAGAAGACTTCTTTTATTTTGTACATTTTTGTACAAAGGAAGAATTTGAAACTAGACTTTGAGATTTTTTTTAAAACCCTTGCCTTTTAATTCAGATATAATTTAAATCACTGAATAAAATTAAGTTATGAAAAAGTCAGCTTTGCCGTATTTATTTATTTTTAATTCGCAAAAACGTTTACATTACGTGGACGAAATAAATTATTTCAAAAAAAATATGGCGGTTTATTTGAATATAAACAAAATAGCAAAAATATTAATTTGACAAGCAATAATGTCAGATAATGTTATTAAAAAAAACGAAAAAGTATCGAGTACAGTGATTTGTTAATTTGATTAATTTGTAAATGGATTTTAAATATTAAGAATGACTTGGCCAAAATGTAAAATTAATAATACCAAGAACTTGTTACAAATTCCACTGGTAGATTATTTTTACACATGCTTTACATGTTTGAAATATTTCTCGCTTAAATATAACAGCAAATTACGTTCATTTATAGAGGTAAAATTTTCCAATTATTCCTTCTTTTTCGCCAGACCCTAACAAAGTATTAAACAAACAAATGTTTTACAAAATTTTAAATAAATTATTTATAAGCAGTAATGATATTACTGAAATCCTTCTAGCAAAAAAAATGTAGTTTAGGTTACATATTTCAAAATATTAAAAAAGCTCTTTAAAAATATGTTAAAAACTTATTTTAAATTGAATTTTATAATCTGATTTATGAAGAGCAACTTTTAGAACAGTATTTAAAGTATATATCCCATCTGATTTAACATACATACATAAAACAATAGCTTGTACAAAATATTGTTTTTCCGACATGACTTTTACTAGAACTGAATGGTGTCAGTACAATTGTTATGAAGGCAACGTTTAAAATTACCATACTAAAATTGATTTTAATTTAGTAACTCGACCTGTTTTTTTAAAATAGTACAAAAAGGGTTTTGGTAGCGCTAGGTGTTAGCTAATCACTCTTGATACGTCCCATTTTTTACAATCAGATGACATTAAAAATATCCATGTCTCTGCTCATAAATCAACTTAAGATATTATACATAATATAATTGAAATAACAAGAAATTGCAACTAGGGCTTGTCGGTTTTTAAAAACCGGGTTTGAAAGTTTGATTTTTAGTGAAATTTGCGACATTCAAATGCCAGTTTTATTAAATTGATATCTCGGTTTCAAATATTAGAATTAATATTCAATTTACTTTATTAAAAACGTGAGTATTGTGACATGTATATATATAAATATATATGCCAGAAACTTTAAATGTACATCACTGTTTTCTTAAATACATGCATATCTATACAAAGATGTGAGAATATTTTTTTAGGAATTTAACAAGTGACTCGCCGGCCTTAGTCAAATTTAACAAAAAGTTCGGGCGACTCCCTGTGACCCCTGTCTGGCCCACGCTTGCTTGGCTCTTTATATATTTTAAATACAGTTCAAAATTAAATACAGCACAAAATAAAAGAAAACATTGTTTTACAACAAAAGTACAACTGTGATGTTTTTTTTTCAATGTGTAATAAAATCTTATGATACGAGTAATTATGTATTTATTCTATCATTTCGAAAAGCAGTAGTCGATGATGCTTCTACTGCTACGGGCGTAGCAAAATAAGCTGACGATATATACACAGCGAAAATATCTGAGTTGATCTAGTTATGATAATGAATTATTCAATATCTCACCTGTCGGCCAAGGTAGATACTGTCGTGCGAGGAAAGTGAAACAAAATTATCGCATAAGGTCAAAGGTAGTCAAGAAAGCAAGAGCGATTCCCTCGATGACAAAATTATCATCCAGCCTAAGATGAAACAGTAAATTCATATGAATGATTTATGCCATACGTAATGTGGTATTATTTATTTCTAAAACAGTACAAATATGTCATTAAAACATTATTTTTATATCGTACTCTTTTTTGGTTGTTTCCTCGTTAGTTTATTTTTTTAAAAACCATATATGTACACATATATATATATATATTCGATTCCCCAGCTTCACACTATTCGCAGAAGGTAACGACGTTATTCGAAAAATTAATTATTTTATTACAGAATGATAAATATATTAATGTATTGAAAATCAAAATCTTTTATAAATTGGGTTCTATTTTCTTAAGTCGTGGCGAGCTCTTTAAATGCTTCATTACTTTTAGCTGCAACTAAGTCGGCATGACCGACCAGGCCATTTTCTCGCGTTCGTTGTTCATATCTGAACATTTCCAAAGTACCTATGTAAAAGCACTATAAAAGTCATAACGAATCATGAATCATAATGTATATTATTTATTAAAATATAATTACGATGATATCTTAATCGTCTTCTTTTCTGGCACTGCAGTCTTGAGTTAACCTTGTCCACCACATCTAATTTTCTCCAATCCGCTTAGTATTTTTTCTTCCTACGCCAGTTGCTGACATCCAGCAAGTCCTGTGACACTCCGTCCATTCAACGAAATCACGTTCTTCTAACGCTCTGTCAACCCTTGGATGTAGCAAATGTAAGACGTTATTATTATGATTATATATGAATTATACACTGAACAATAATGAAATATTAATTTAACGAGTTAGTATTTTTACTAAGGGTAAGTGATTGCGTAACCTATCTCTTCTGAGAGAGACAAGGTATAAAGATGAGGTTAGGAGAGAATACATATTTAAATAATCCCTATTCTGGATACAAACTCATGAATTCATTGAGTAACGAATGAATATTGGAGGATTTAAACTATAAACACTACCGTAAATAATGAAATGTCGAGGTTCTTTACAACTCAACAAAATAGGTATGTTATCTCATAAATTTAGTTTTTTCAGTTGAACATTCTTAAAGGTTTTTAATGAAATTCAAAATAATTATTTTTCTTGCGTAATAAGTAAAAAAATCTTTACAAAGGTACGAGTAAAATATGATATACAGTCTTACATCATCGGGTAATAATACGTAGGAGTAATACAAAATAAAACCTTAAATAAGAAATTCAATAAATGTTATAGTTGATATGGTTGAAACAATGTTTCTAGTAATTTGTGTTTTTCATGTAGTGTAAGAAAAAAATATCAGAGAAGGCGGATCACGTGTTATTCACAAAAAAATATTCTATTTATGTCCAGAATATAGAGAGATTATCTGCGAAACATTTCACCTTTGCGGCGTGTAAACAATCAGAAAATACATAAATATATTGATCTTCTTGAAAAATGGTTTATGCATTCCTGGACTATTATTGCTTAGAAATTTCTTTAATGATTTATATAATAGTAAAAACACAATATTCCTTTGTACTTCATTCCACTTTATTTAATATGTCAGGAACGGTTTCGCTCATTACGAGCATCGTCAACTGATAAGAAATATAGTTTAACTATGCTATTTATACAAAAATGAACAGTTATAAACAACAATTGGCATTGAAAAGAAAATACCAATTACATTACAAGTGATTCTATGTATATAGCACAATTCTAAATTTATTAATCTGAGATGACTTTTTAATTATATGTTAGATGTGTTAAACATTTTAATTTTGTGCTATTTTAGAATCACTTGTAATGTAATTGGTATTTTCTTTTCAATGCCAATTGTTGTTTATAACTGTTCATTTTTGTATAAATAGCATTGTTAAATTATATTTCTTATCAGTTGACGATGCTCGTAATGAGCGAAACCGGTCCTGACATATTAAATAAAGTGGAATGAAGTACAAAGGAATATTGTGTTTTTACTAATATAATGCCTTTCCACCAAGTATTGACAGTGAACACCCTAAAAGTGATTTATATAATATTGAAATATTATTATAACTTAGACCATTACAAAAAATTCACATAGCTATGCATATAAGTTATAATTTTAATGTATCTTATTATAAAATTCAACATTGTTTTTTAAATAATTCAATGTCTATCAAGCAAAAATTGGAAAACATTTTTTAACTCTTATCAAAAAAAAAATTGAGTAAATATATTTATGAACATTTTTTAATATTTATTGGAATGTAAATGCTTTACATATAAAATCATTAACTTTATATTATGATTTTTTTTTCATATGATATGAATAAATTATGTTTATTTACACATACTACATGCCTACAAGAACTTATTAAGTCATTGTTTTGTCATGACAAAAACCAATAAGTTTAAAAGTAAAATGAGTTGAGGGAATTTATTAATTTAAAAATTTGCGTCACGACGTCACTGAAAAAGAGACTAATAACGCTAGTCGATCAGTATTTGTCGACCTAAAACATCAATAAACGATAAACGCTCTATACTTTAACCACACTGTCACAGATCTTGTGAATAGGTCTAGTGTCGAAAATACACGGTGAGTGAGAATATTGTATTTCCAAAAAATCAAACCATCACATTAATACTTTGACTTGGCTTGATTTTGATGATAAAAGACTAAGCTGAATGTATTATAATTTAATAAATTATTATTAAATTTAACTAATGATGGTAGGATAAGAAAGATCATAAAGTACGCATATTTTTAAGGTAATTTTGCAGATGTATAAAAGAGTTTTAGTATCCGCCTTATACCGAAATAGATAATCTGTATGTTAAATATTTTTTGTGAAACAAAAAGTTTTCCAAGTAACTATTTTTTAAAATCTAATTTAACCCTTATTAATTGTTTTTTTATCCATGTCCGCTCCCAATGTGGAGCATATTGCCTCCTGATAGAGGTATCTCAACAGAAGTTTTTCCTACGAAAACTGTCGCTCAACTTCACTTTTTTCAAAGTAAGCAGTAGGTAAAGAAGGATAAGGCTAGAACAAGACTAGTAGTTGGCTAATCGCTATTGCTATATCCAGTTATTAAAGAATCAGAGGGATGGGAGGAGAGGAAATTATGTGAATTAACATCACAAACACCCAGTCTTTGATCACAAATTTGAATTGAAAAATTCTCAAATTTACTATGATCTGACTGGAAATTGAACCCAGACCTGCGTGATCGGTAGAGCAAGCTCTAACAAACTGAGCCACAGCAGGCGACATAATTGTTACTATTCTCAAATGTATGTCAATAATCTGGATATGGAAGTGCTTAGTCGTAAGCTTTACAATTATAACTGAAATAATAATTAAAAAAGTCGTTGTGTACATAATAATATATTCAAAATTTTAAACCCTTTTTCATACACAGTATTACATAAAATGAAGGAAAAAACAACTAGAATGTAACCGCTAACATTGTTTTTGTACAGGGTGTCGCGGCTTACGCTACGGCCATCATTTTCCTTAGTCTTCTGGACATTTATGTCCTAACCATTTCTCTGTTATCTGCGACCATACTCTATTATCATAAATCTAAATTTTATGCCTCTCTCCAATACGAAACTGAAAATGTTTTTAGATAATCGCAACAAACTCTCAAAACACTATTAGGGAGCTCGTTTTAAAACCATTATCCGGTTACCGAAGTTACTTAATGTTGTTTATACTAATAAATTATGATTACTACACGCTATAAGATTCTTTTATTTTATATATCAGATGCTTTTGTGTCGATATGGTTTGCCGTATTATCTGTAAATTGGAAAACTTTTCATGTAGTTAATACTTATGACCGTAAAAGAAAATACTTATTTCAATTATAACATTATGAACGGACATTCGTTTAGTCTTTAAAATGTTGTTTAGCAATTAGCCTTTAGAAAGGCCAATTTTTAATACGTTTTATTCCAATTTAAAATAATAGATTGAACGGATAGATAATATATCTTTTTATGTTGGGTTAATAACTGTCTTGACTGAATCTAGGAATATATAGTGCATTGGCAATCAACTGAAATTTCAAATATTTCGTTGAGGACATTTACCAAACATCTTAAGACTAGTTTTCGTGAAATAAACACTCATTTAACGATAATCAAAACTTTATTTGATTTTTGAAAGCACCATAGATACTTAAATGATTTGGTATTTAAATATACTCATGAAACATCCAAAGTGAAGATTATCAGTGAAATAACAATTTTCAAAATTCGTTATTGCACGATCGTTTTTTTTTTGTTGCCATTACACTGTTCGTTTCTATCTTTGATTTATTTATTTATTTTATTTATTTATTTAATTAACATTGCAAAAGGTTGACAAATTATAAATTTAAAACTTTTAAAATGGAGAAAAAAAATAGTACAATTTAATATTAAAATCAGTAGAAAAAAAATGGCAAAGAAGTCAACTGAGTAAGCTCCGACGAACTCTACTTTAATACATAAAAAATAGTATTCGTCGGAACTCACCCACGTCTACGTGGAATATGTCGACATCCGAAGCAATATTGTTGAACACCGTTAAATTTTTAATTTTAATCACCGTTAAAAATGTAATAATCGTTAACAATGTTCTCTGTTCTGATGAAGGCGTACGTCGAAATAACTTTCAACTAAAATTGAAATATATAATTTAGAATTTCGACTGAAGGTGCTTGATGGAAATTTAACTTTAAATTAGAATTATTTTCATAATGTACGTTTCCATAATAATCTTGGCCGAACACGACCCGGAATTGTCAGTTCGAGTGCATTCGCGCACTGAATAGCACCGGAAGATGCCGAGAGAGGAATCCTGGGTCATGTTCGGCCAAGATTATTATGGAAACGTACATTATGAAAATAATTTTCAATTAAAATATATATAGAACTAAATACTTTGCTGTTTTTTACTGTATTAAAATGGAGCTTTGAACCAAGTAAATGCCAATTCAATCAACTTAATATATGAATTTATCAATACCAAATCACAAATATGTTCACGTTTGAGAATATTTGCGTGTATGGTCATTAATTTAAAATAAAAAACATTATATAAATACAATTTTACCGTTATGTGCAGCTCTTCAATTTGACTATATTAATTGTTGAAAGTATTTTTTTAAAGAGAAAAGTCCATGTGCCATTTTCAAAGATCGTGGTTTAAGCAAAGTAATCAACGATACTTAATTCAAGATGGGTTGGAATAAATTACACGAACAAACGACGCGTATTAAAATTATTATTGTTGGTCAAATCAAAGCAGTAAACAATGAAATGTTTATAACCGCTGTAACGTCGTAGACAGTAGTCCCTCTACGCGTCCCTCGGGCCTCGTAGCGTCGATTGATCTAAATTATAAAAAAAATACGTCTAACTTCTTTATGACTATCCCAACATAAACTTGTAAAGCCTCTACTTTATTTTCTTTTCTTTGTTTGACGTGTAAAATAAAAATGCTAATTTTTCTTTTTTTTTCATGTTGTATAATTTTATTGAAATAAATTCAATTCAATCTAAAATTATTACTGAAGTTTAAAGAAAATCATCATCTGATTTTTTCAATATTGAGAGTTTTAGACTGGCAAATAAGAAAATTCTACGAGAAATTTATTGATTTTTTAACTATGTCTGCTTCCAATGTAGAGCATATAGACTACTAATAGAATGCATCTAATAACACATTTATTTATAGAAAAATTACTTGTTACATGGTTGTTCAACCTCTTTTTTGCAAAAAAATGTACAGATTGTAAGATAGGGAAGGATAAGACAGGATTAGAGATTACCTATTTTTTCTCGCTACAACTAGTTTTTGGGATTGGATAGCAGAGAATGAATTTAGGGATTAAAATGCTACAACCAAATACAGATGGGTATAAAGTATTTTTACAGGAAATTTTAGAAGTAAATAAATCACAGTTAAATAGTCTAACAATTTTAAATGAGCAGGTAAATCTGCCAAATTCCCCATGCTTGTATCTTATATGTAGATAAATATAGTCATAAGAAATTTCCAGCAAACGGGATAAATATAGTTCTTGAAATTACTCACCATTTAAATCTGTAAACATTCCCATGGGTTAATCCATTTCGCCAGAAATGGCCCTAAGCTTAGTGATACATCTATTTATTATATAAGCACGATACATTTATTTACTGAACGTTAGTTCAAGTTCATCCGTGCACTTGAACGTCTGAAGATGCCGAAAGGTGAAACCCGAGTCGTCAGCGACAAAACTTGTGTGAATACACATAATTTGAACGTTTAAAATTGAATATTGAAATTCCACTAAACACCTTCAGTTGAAATCTTAAATGTATAAAAATAGATCCATAAGTCGATTTAAAAATCAATTTATGAAACTTTTCGTACTGGTATTTTAACCCATAAGCTCAGTAACCAAAGCTTACAACGTTGTAAACTTAATTACATACTGTTTTTTTATTTTAAATATTCAAAATATTGCTGATTAATTCATGAGAAATTAATATAACTATTTTACAATAACGTTTCAGTAAAATGGACAAAGCTTTATAAAATAAATGAAAAATGTGTTATCGAATTAATTTTTATCTGAGTACTGATGACATCAAGCATCTTAAAGCAAAAACCAATAAATCTCCTTACTACAAACGTAGTAAATTGCGTTTATGTGTATTACGGTGAAATTTTCAGTTTTATTATGAGTAACTTTTCTATCATACTGTATTTCCAATAAAAAACATATGCATGTTTTTATAGCCGTTAAACCGTTTTTTGCAATAAATATAAGTGAAATAAAATTCGACATATCGGCATTGAATTTATCGGTTTCTGCGTGTGCTTAACGTGACATACGTAAAAGCACACACATATTTTAAAAAGTGCTGTTTAACCAGTCAGAACAATTGAATAAACATGAAACTTTTACTATACAAGTCAGTGATATTTTTTCAAAAAATAAATGAGCAATGATAATAGAAAACATTATCAGTGTGCTACATTTATCTTCTTTGAGCATTGTTCGAGAAATCCTAACAGATATTCAGTTGCTTGAATGCTTTTCGGTATATGGTAAACAGATTCGTGTTTTCGCTACAACAATGCCTCTCAATGGCGACCATTTATCACTTTCTATTGTGATGTCGCCGTGTTGTGACAAATGACAGATACAAAGCGAGGTAGCGAAATGATATGGAAAATGATAGACATTGTCGAGTAAAGCAATGTTTATTTCGTTCCTTTCAAGTAAACTCGCACAACGTTTGGTATAAAAAAACGTGGGTGTTTATTATATAAAATAAAAAAATGACATCTCTGTTACTTCATTTGTTGTGTTACGAATTGTGATTTGCCTCTTTAAGATGTATCATCAGTCAAAAGATCGTAAGGTTAAGCGTACGTGGTTTTTTAAAAAGCCCATGTACGCTTCTAATACGGAGAATATGTCTTCTAATAGGTTCGGTGATTCTACTGAACATTACTTTTGAAATAGAGGTATGACAACAAAGTTTTTCCACGATAACTGCTTGTTACTGAGTTGCTCAATCTCTCTTTATCTTGAAGAGAGTAGGGATCAGGGTTGCCAGATTTCCAAAGACATGTACTATTTCGAAGACTTTTATACATGTACACGTTGAGATTATAGAAAGACTTGCAATGGAGGACTCGGGATTTGTCGATTGAGCTCGTGAAAGTCCTGCTCAAATAAAGACGCCTGGAAACCCTGGTAGGGATAGAAGGAATGAGGTTAAGAGAGGACTATTGGCTAGCTAATCGTTATTGATACGCCCCGTTATTGTAAAATTGAAAGAGTGAGAGGAAATTATTAGACATCACAAACACACATGCCTTCGAACAGAAGTCTAAAAAAACTGTTCGTACTCGGACTCGAGCCCGTAAGATCCGGCACAAAATTCAACAACTCCAACCGCTGCCCGATAATTTATTATTACTTTTAAATAACTCTTTAGAAGCTATTACTTCGAATTTGATCGCAGATCTTTTTTGCTCTCATATGTGTTCATGTTACGCTTTATTCACGTTGATTTCAAGGAGAGAATCGTAGACTAGAAATGTAATTTTACGCTCAATACTATATGGCTACCGATTTTTTTACAAATATTAACCTTTTGTTCATTTGCTACAAATAATAAAACTAATGTGACTTAGCAAATATCACAGATATATGTTTTCATCCATATGTGAAGAAATAATGACAATCTAACAAAACAACATGAGAATGGCAATATATATTGGACAACACAACTCGCGGTCATACTCGTCAAAGGGATTGACTGACAATAAAATTTATCTCCGCTGAGATCAAAAGGGGGTAGTTTTCAAGACCACGGCATCGAAATGCAAATATGTATAACTAAATTATCGCCATGCATCACGAGTCCCACTTACAACAGTCTGTTTTGGACAATGGCAGCTGAAATTAATTCTAGCGATAAATAATCACGCCGCCAAAACACATTACGGGATTTGAAACAATATATCAAATTAAATTGTTCTATTGTTTGTGGTGGCATTTGCATATTGAATTAATGTGGATGGATTTGGTTTAACTCTAGTAAAAAATCTGTTTGCTGTAATTCGTATTTAAATTATGGGTACGTTGACTGGAAAAAGCACGCGAAAACAATAATCATCTGGTGTGAAGTGTGTTGATAGCAATATCGTTTTTTACGTAAGGTTTTCTATCGATATCAAACAAGATTAAAAAATGTCTAATGACATCCATATTTTCTTTCAATAATTAAAGTTGTTTTAACTTCTAACTAATTTAAAACATGCTATAAGATTGTTTAAATTACGAGGTGTGACACTTTTGCCCATTTTAAGAATCATTTTTAGGCTTACTAGTTAGATATATTTTTGTTTATTACAAAAACTTTCTTAAAAATGAGAAAATATTTGTGAGATTTTTTATATCTTCTTGACGAGGGTACGGTGTGTACTAAGACATCCAATCCCGGGATTGACATGGTCGCGATCCCGGAATTCGGGATTGAGAAATTTTGAGGAAACCCCGAAAATTGATACGAAATTACCAAATCGAGGATTTCAAATTCCTCGGTGAGCTAATCCCAATCCCGGATTAGAAAAAGGCTCCGGGATTGAAAACCCTAGTGTGTACCTTAAAAATATTAGATATTAGAATTTGATAGAAAAAATACTATATTAGTATAAGTATATATAAGTATAAGTTTAATAACGGAATGGAACTTGTCTTGCTTTTAATGTTATATAAAAGAAATGATTTTAATAACTCAAGGCTTTGATTGATGCTTTTGAATAATGAAAGCATAGCCATGCAATTATACGATGGCATATATTTTTTAGTAATAACTAATAGTCATTTTTTAATTCCGAAATATTATAACAATAATCTTTGAAAATTCTCATTAAATATTTGTTTACGACTGGTATAATGAATTTTTACATAGATCACCATAGCTTTTTGTATGTATGCGCATGTGTATGTGTGCATGTACGGATTTAGTATGAGGGGAGGTATGTAAAATGTCATTTGAAAATTAATACATATGGAGTCTCCGTGAACTGGCTTCACTGAGGGTTTCTTACCTCTGTAGAGATTACGCCCTTTCCTCTATGAAACTATGGTAAGGGAATGTTACTTTTCAAAGCATAAGCGATGAAGAAGACCCCAGAAACTTTGACGCTAACGTGTCCTGGTACTTGAGACTTCATGAATTTGATATATAAAAAAAGAAAAATAGGCGTAGGTGAACATGTGAGTATTAATTAAAAATTTTGTTCGATTATAAAAAAATCAATTCTGTGTGATAATAAAATGACTTCTTTTCTTTTGTTTTATTGTAAAAATGTTATGAAACAAGATTGTTTATTTTTAACAGTTTTAAATAAACGTCACAGAAATATTTTTGCTTTGACGAAACCAGCTGAAGTTATGCATTCAAAAATAATTTATAGAACAGTTTAGTAGCCGTACAGTTATTGATATTACACCGATGTCAAAAAATCTAAAAGAAGCCTTTACAAGTCTTTTCAAACCATAATAATGACTATTTCCATGGCGTTAGGCTAATACTAGGTGACGGTACAGCGATCACTAATTACAAGCTGGCTTCTAAAATATCCAAATTAAATTATTTCATCCTCCAGCAAAGAGGACCTTGATAACTCAAATAACAAACTTGAATCCGCAAATAGCACTGGAGAAATCTCATTGAAAATTGATCGCTTTTCCAATCCCAAAAACATTTTCCCTCTAGTTATATTTTGGGGCGTCAATCCCGCGGAAAATCTGAAATCAGAGTCATTTGTTTTGTTTAAGAAATAAGAAAAATATGCCAGAATAAACATAAATTTATTACAGTATATAAAATAACATAATACAAGGCGCATGTGATTTATTAGGTAAGTTATTTTATTTTTGCTGGAAATTTCATGGAAACCTTTTCTCAACAAGTGTTTTAATAATCAGTACAATTTATATATTTTATGTGATGTATTATAATATATAAAGTAAATTTATTATGGATCTACATAGAGTATGCCAATCTATCGACATCACATATTGATAGGTTGAAATGTGCTTTTAGACATTGAAAACTGATATACAGTAATTAAATTTACACACGGCTTTGTACAGCGGAGGGCTGCCAATACGTTAACAATGGGCTCGCTTAATATCAGAGTTATTCACGATGTGGGTTTTTTTCACTATCATACAATTACATGTAAAATTTGTTTAGATATCGAATGTTATTAATAAAAATACGTAATGATACGCAATATATCGTAAAATAATCAATATCGACAGATGAAATTGTACTACTTACTTAAACCGTCAAAAATAATAAACATATATGTCAGAAATTGTAGGTACGTTCTGATTTGACAAGGGGTTTGCCAGTCTACGTCAAATCTAACAAGGGCTCGCGTGAGCACCACCGAACCCCCTCTAGCCCACCCCATGGCTTTATAAAACTCTAGTAAAGAAAGCTCTTTTTTACAATCCAAAATGTTGTTTGAAGTTCAGAAAAGAGTGGACACTATGCATAATGTGACCAGACGTCCCGTTTTTACGTTGACACAGATTTAGAACGCTAAAATGTTCCGTTTTCGAAAAGAGAAAAACTCGTTGTAACAATATAAAGAAAAACGCTCAAAATCAAAATCTTGGCGGTAGAATCTACACTAGTAGACGAAGACGTGGGCATGCGCGTGTAGTTGAAAATAAATTTCAATGTGAATACTGTATTTTTCAAATAATATAGTTAATATGACACGTATAAACATTACTTACTAGTCAATTGTATTTTATAAAAGTTTGAGGCGCCTAAAAGTACCATTTTCTTTTGTTTAGGGGAAAAAATAAATGGCCACGTTAATTATATAGCATTGGCAAGTTAAAGTATGTACTACACAAATAATATTTCGTTAAGACTCGATAAAGGAAAAATATACTATTATAAAAACACCGTTACAAAATTATTTCTTTATCTGTCTTACTAGGAATATTTTTACATGATATAGAAATCTGTATAATTACTTTTTTTTTTAAAACGAATACGTGATTGTTACTTTTTTATCTGGGTCCAAAGTGTTGTCTTAATCAATCTCGTACATGTTCATTTTTGTAGTTTCTCATTAAATAATTGTTAAGTTAACTAAATCGTTCCTTAATTGCGATACAATTTATTGTTGAGTCAATGTTGAGTTGATTAGGCGTCAATAGAAAGAAAAATAGCCGTATTGACGTATCTGTCATGTCACATATTATTTGATTCCCTGAGAGGTGAAGTGAGCTAATTGATATTTTAGGAAACAATGAGTTAGATAAGTTATAATATTCTAAAAGTCTTACATTATCGTAAAAGTAAAGATAACTCAGTAAATACACATTGCAATAGTGTTATCTTTTTAAAAAAATAAATGCAAGCCACCAAAACACCAAGTAAAGACGTGATTGTAATTAAAAGTCCAATTAAAAAGTTTTACCAATCCACTACTTGGCTTACTTCACCTCTCAAGGACTCATACATTATGAGTTTAAACAGTCGTTACCTTACTTTGAAAAGGTTCTAACTGACATTCTGATTTTGGTCGAAAAGTTTTGTATTTGCCACAATCTAACATATACATATATTAACTTTAGAGTCATGCATTTTTACATAAAGAAGTTAGCAGGATTCAATGGTTCTATCTACACCAGAGGTGAGGAACCTTTTATTATCTAAAGGCCGCATTCATTTTTCTGACTCGTCATAAGGTCGCAGTAAACATTGACTGGGGAATCTTTGGCCGGAAACAGGACTTTACGGTCAGAATATGTCAGGAATTTACGGATTAACATAAATTTACAGAATTGGCCGGAAGGCCACACCAGAGTAGCCAAAAGGTTGCAGGTTCCCCACGCCTGATCTACACACTTTCTTTCATACAGTAATTTTAAAAGCTTCTAAGAAGCAATAGGACTTTTTATAATCGATTTATAAACAACATTCGTATGATCAGTCAAATATTCAAACGTTCGTATCTCAAAACATGGTTAAGTGCAAATAGAACCTTTTCAAAGTAAGGTAACGAAGTGTTATAATGTATAAATTATGTCATAAACTACCCTTTTCGGCAGTCTATTAGTTGTATATAAATTAATTGTGACATGTGAAAATGTCTTGTCACGAGATTTTGACCAAGTGGCTAAGCCGAAAGCTTAATCTGTCATGCGAATGCTTTTAATTTAATTTTGACTTCTTGACTCGGTTTGTTAACTTATTAAGGGAAATTTTCTACGTCAGTAGCTAGTCTGGTTGACAGTTTGTAGCCATAGCTGTCACATTAAAGCTACGCTATGAACGGGTTAATTTGATAACGCGTCGTCTTTAGGTTTTAATATAAACGTCAGACGGGTTCTTCGGAGATGTTAAGCAAGCCGTAGGATCAGATTAAATCAACTAAAATAATACACACTATATAAATTTAATAGTACACTGTTATGGTCACAACTAGGGCTTATACAAAACCGACTTTTGAAAAAAAACAATATTGACATTTGAAAACCGGTTTTATCCGGTTTTCGAAGTTTTACAATAATGGATAATTCAATTAAAATAGAGAGAAAAGGCTTTTATATGTTGTTACATAATAATACACAACAGGAAAATATTTGGTGTTACTTCTCAGAAAATATGATTTACGAAAACACAAAGCGTCCACTGATTGTTTGGTAACAAAATTTCCTGATATCGAAAATACCCTTTAGCTGGGTAATGATGTGTGGTATATGGTCTTTAATCCATCAAATAAAAGATCCAAATTTTCTGTCCTTTTGTTTATAGACTCGTTTATGGAAAAGTAGGCAAAACCGGCTACGAAGATGAAAAACCGGTTTCAAATGTCACAAATTTAGCCAAAAAACCGGTTTTTTAAAACCGACAAGCTAGTCACAGATTTATTAAAGTATGTCTATAATTATTTTTAATCAATACCCGCTGCGACTGTAGTGCGTATAAACTTCTAGCAAAGCATCTCAACGTATTTTTTTTTACGAAAACTGGTTATTAGTATTTTCTTTAAAAAGTACAAAATATCAGTTAAAGTTCATCCGTGCGCTTGAGAAGATGCCGAAAAGCGAAACCCAGGTTGTTAGTGAAAAAACTTGTATGAATGTATATAATTTGAACGATTCAAATTTAAACAGGTAATTATCTTAATAGTAAATATTTTTGTTTGGGTCGTCATACATCCATCTTTATTTTGTTTTTTTTTTTTGGATACCAAATTTATGGAGCTTCAAGTACCAAGACGCGCCAGCGTCAAGGCTCTTCCAGTCTCCTTCATCAATAAAGTTTAATTATCTACGAAGCATAAAATATTTACTTTTTACTTGGAACTACCAATAGGGTAAAATATCAAGGTATTTCAGTACCTTGATATTTTACCCTATTAAAATGGAGTTCTACCAAGTAAATGCCAAATCAATAAATAAATGGAACTACCAACTTTTGTCAGTATGATAACAATGCTATTTAAGTATTTTTAGCATTGTTAAATTATATTTCTTATCAGTTGACAATGTTTGCAATGAGAGAAACCGGTCCTGACCTATTAAATAAAGTGGAATAAAGTACAAAGGAATATTGTGTTTTTATTAATATAATGCCTTTCCACCAAGTATTGATGTGAACACCCTAAAAGTGATATTTTTGTGTTCCTAAAAGTCAAGCGACATTAATAAAACAAAGTGTATCAAATGGAAAAATCATTTATCATTTAGTTTAATATATAAAAAATAAATATCGCAAATAAAACAAAATGACAATGCAGTAGTAAGAGACATGAGATTTAAAAAATATAATATATTTAGAGAAACACTAATTGAAAAACAACAAACGTAAAATGAATTTTTCCAAGTAAAAGCCCGCAATAAAAACAATTTACCGTTTAATATATTAAAAACCAGCATAATTTTAAGGCTATAAAATATTCACTTACTACAAATCAAATTTATTGATATAAAACTAATCACGAAGAAATGTTTAATGAAATTGAAACGAAATCTATTTCTGAATTTACAGATTTGAAATTATTTAATTTGGTCCGGAAATTTCTTGTTACTCAATGTTGTATTTATTCACGTTTAAATATGCTACTCCATAAAGTTTCACTGCGTGAACAAAACTGTATAAATGAAATATTTTAATATTATTCATAATGAACGAATAGTTAGAAATATTTTTGATTTGTAGCTAAGTTAAACTTCCACAAACAAAGTGCAACGTTTAACCGTTAGTATTTGTTTTTAAATCAAGCGTTGCATATTATAATATTTCAAAATTGCTTTTCAGGCTAGAAACGGGTATTTCTAGAATATTGTTTTGTTCCGCATAGAACATTGTAAATAAATGAAAACACAGGGTTTATGAACACATATTTGTATTATATACATCGAGTAAAGTTTTCCGAATTCCCCACTTAATAAAACTGTCGAATAACAAACTATTTTTGTTTTTCGTGTAATTTAAATAACTGGGTAGCTTCATATTTTAATTAACGCAACCTATTTTTGGGTTACTATACCAAAACTTTTAATAAATTAACATGGCATGCCAATGATAATTAATTTTATTTTCATTTAGAATTATTTTTTATACGAAATGTTTTTTTAAATATTAGTATCTAAAGTTCGGCAATAATAATGGTTTTATTTAAGTTTTAATAGTTTTTTCGATTGAAATTTAATGAATACGAAATAATATGTATATTAAAGGAAATATTGGTGCGCTAACCGGAAAAACACGAATGTAACACCTTTTTGTATCACTATGCAAGTTCACCAAAGCTTTTGTAATTAATATATAATATTTTCAAAAGATGTTTTATTTTTTCTTGTTGTTAAATTTGTTGTGATATTTTTAAATATGAATAATATTATTTAAAATAAATTTGTGTGAGTGGGCGGGTTGATATTGTGTTTCTCAGTCAATATATTATAGAATCACTTAATATCATTTTTCATCTTCCGCTAGATTAATTTGATGTTAATATTTAATCCTAAAACAGCTCAAGAAAATTAAATGAATTCATATCACTTAATATAAGTGAGTAAATTAATAAATGTACGCCAATTCCATTAAACAATGTTTAATACGCGAATAAATCCAGTTAAGCATAATTCTAATGACACTGTGATGCCGAAATAAATGGCGACAATATTTAATAATTTGAAATTAATAACTTTATAATTTTATTGTTTTAAATGTAGTTCTCTCTAGCAAACGCCTGTCAAATTGAAAATAATTTTAAAACATTATATTTTGTCCCATTTTAAACTCTATTGCATATAATTCAATAACTAGCTTGATAATATTGACCGATTGAGTTTTGTCCGTTTGGGATTTGAAACCTTGGACATTTCACCAAGCGGAATGAAAGCCAAAGAGCGTCGTTAGTTAACTTGTGGAGTTATTTTCATATCAGTTAAGTTAACATAATGTTATAAGCAATTTATAACAATTCGTTATGAAAAGTATACATACACGAGAAATTTACAATGAAGAATGATAGCTTTACATTAGTTCCTAATACATCATATACAATAATATATAATGTCATATCGCACCAAAGCCAGAAAATATGATTTGTCATTGATAATTCAATCAACGGACGTGACGTCAAATAGATTAAGTCTTAATGCACAGTTTCAATTCAATGTGGTATTGATTAGAGCATTCATTCGAAACGATGTATGAAAGAGAATATTTTGTTTTTGTAACATATGGAATTCTGAGCAAAAAATAATTTCACATGTAAAATGAATAAGTTTTTTTAAAAATGATATTACGTTTAAGCATTAGAATGAGGTTATACGAATCAAATGAATTAATGAATACAAAGTAATGACAAATATTTTTCTCAAGTAGGTTGCTTCCAATGTGGCAGAAATGAACTTTTAATATCTATTTGTTGCTAGAATTTGTTTTAAGATAATTATTGAACGCCAGTTGCTCGACTTCTCTGTTTGTAGCTAAGATAAGAATAAAGTAGAGATTTTTAGAATCAGATTCAAACTATCGCTGATATATATAACATTGGATACAAACCGAATAATTGAGTCATAGTCGAAAAAAAATAATTCTGGTTTATTTTTAAAATTGTTAATCTATATATGTAAATCGATAGAGTAAAAGTGACGCCAGTGCAAGGTTACTTAAACCTAAATAATGTTAGACGTCTAAATCTATTAAAAACATCTTTTAAATAAATAAAAAGTATTTCGTAATATTACTGATATGATAAATTCACACCATTCCGTTCACCTAGGAAATTTGAAATCAGTAAGTACAAGCCACCTGTGTGGTCGAGTGGTCAACGTCGTTGGCTTCGGTTACGGAGGTCTCGGGTTCGAATCCCGATACGGACAGTTTTAAAATTGATTTTTCAATCGATTTATGAATTTCTGTTCGAAGGCATGGATGTATGTGATGTCTTGAATTCCCCCCTCCCATCCATCCTCTCCTATGAACGGGGCGTATCGAGAGCGATAAGCTAACCACTAGTCCCGTCCTAGCCCTATTCTTCTATTCCTACTCTCTTTGAAAAAAGAGGTTGAGCAACTGAGTAACAAGCAGTTCTCGTAGAAACACATCTGTTGAGATAAACTCCATTAGGAGTCCATATGCTCTACATTGGGAGCGGACATGGTGAAAAAAAGTACGTATAGTATAAATGAGCTATATATATTCCAAAATAAGTCAATTCATCGAAATTGTTGGTGAAATAATGACTGAAATTTACTCTTATCGATAATTTTATGGATACAACGATATTTCTTACTGAAAAGTATTAGGTATCATTTATCCATTATAAGTTATATTATATATAACAAAAAATATTTTTACTTATTCTTGTAGAAAGTCAATAATTCTTCCGTTTGACTGATGTTTTTGGCTGCATAGTAATTACAAGAATATGACACTACCAGGCCATTTTATTTTATTTCAATTATTTAATCATGAAAATGAGTCGCTTCAAACAAGCCATAAAATCTACAATTAGGTTTTTTGTCCAAAAGTTACGATATTCGCAATTGATAATTATAAATGTTCAGTGACATTCATTCTTATTAATGTCCCAGTCCCGTTGCTTGCAGATACTTTATTTTTCTTTTATTTAGCGAAGTGATGGATATGTCGTGTCCAAAAGTTTCGTTAAACTTTCCGAACAGATAAAAATGTGTCAAGAGATGCCAAGTTTCGCAACTTAATTTCAGGAAATGTAATAATTGGCAATCAAACTTTGTTCTTGTTAAAGTTGCGTACTCACTAGTGAGATTAATGTTCCCGTTAGTCTTGCAACTTTGGAAACATTTGATAAAAAATAACTTCTTTGGACATTTATGTAGGTGCTGTACAAAAAATGAACCTTAAATATTTATGTTATAAAGTAAACCATTCTCACCGTTTTTTATATTTAGGACCATCTGATATTTTTAATAATGTGTCTGAATAAAAATATTAAGTTTTTTAATTGAAAATTATGCAGTCATTTGGTTTGATTTTAAGATTTTAAATCTTTATTACTTATTCGTCTGTTTTTAAATAAATATAAAACACATATTTTTGATCTTCATATTAGCTCCCTATTCGGAGCATATGGCCACAATACGGTACTTTCAAGATTCTCTGTCCCCCGCCGGCTCTTTTTTTCCTTACAGGTCATCCTGACTAAAGCCTGCAATTCCAGGATCCCTTAATTCTAGGATTGTCTTAGTACTAATCCCGGAATTTCAAAATACACGACAACAAGTGAGAAATCCATTAGATTCGCTACTTTTTTTGAGTGAGCTAAAAAAGAAAAGGTTTACATTTTTCAATAATTGTGACCTTTGTAAATTCTCAGGATTTCAATGACATCGAATTAAATTGGTCGACTTTATTTTCGAGATTATTTTAGAATCTCTCAATTTCTAACTTTTTTCTAGTGATCAGTCCCGGGATCTCAAAAATAAGAATCTCAAACAATTTTGGAACGATTTTATCGTGAATGATCAATCTCGGAATCCCGATAGAATAATTGTGAATCTCGAAATCACGGGATTAAAAAAAGAGTCCAGTATTATATGTGCTTATCCCGACGTCCTGTAGCTTCGCCGAGTACATGACGGGATTCATTAGGTTGGAAAAAGCGACATGCGAGATTCAGGTTCTCTTGGGGCATCCGCAACACATGTCTATGCCAGCCAGGTTTATCGTAGCGTTTTATTTTGAACGTAATAAAGGGGTGGGTCATCCACTATCTTATATTCACGTTTCTGACAAAGTTAACCCACCAAGCCACTCAGATTATTCGCAGATATCTGCTACAAAAAATATACAAATAAATAAATATAAATTCTCAGTTTAAAAAAAAATGAATTAGTTTGCTATTTTAATGTGGACTCAAGTGATAAATCAAGCACCTTCATTCAAAAGTATAAATTTAAAATTTTGAATATAAAATATTTGGGCCGATCAGAGGTGAAATTAGAAAAAAATGAGTTAGATGCGTTGTAATATTCTTCACATCTTAAAGTTTTGTGAAAGTGAAGTAACCCCACACATTGCAATAGTGTTATCTCCGTGAAATAAAAATATGCAATCCACCAAAACACCAAATAAAGACGTGTTAGTAATTAAAAGTTAAAGAAAAAAGTTTTACCATTTTGTTACTTGGCTCATTTCACCTCTAATGGGGTCATATATGGTATACTTAAAAAGAAAATCATCAATCCGGCAAATATTTAAAAATATAAAATCAAATGACTTAAGAAAATTTACACCATGTCCCACATGAAATGAAATGCTGAATAAAAGAAATCAAAACAACTGTGACAATATATTTGCCTGGTTCTTTCTGTATATAGTTTTTACTCACTGCATCGATCTTGTGGTGCAAATGAATGTAATGAAAAAATATTTGATGGAAAAGAAAGATGAAGAAAATAAAACAAAATGGCAGCCACGGCGGCCAATCATACGAAGAAAAAACGAAGTTAATACGAAGTAAAAAATAACCAAATACAAACATTATCCGCTTTTAACACATTGGTTACGGATGACTCGTATACGAGTCTTTTCACCGATCTGACTGGCGCGTTGAAATATATATATCCAATGCGACAAATGTTTTAGATTCTCTACGGAGGTGGCGTAACAAATGTTTGATGCATCATTTAAAAAATGAAATATTAAAATATATGCGCAAATATTTTTTTTATTCGGTGATTTCGGGGATGAAAAATCAGTAGACAGTTTAAATATAACTTTAAAAAATAGGCCACGAAAATGTAAGCAATTGTAAGTTAAAAATAAACTTTTACGTTTTCTAATTTTGTTTTGAAATAAAATAAACAGGAGCACATCTATATTTGGCTTTTTATTTATTACGTTTTCGATGAAATTTATAATTCTATGTCAAATACCCGATTTTCTATATTAAAAAATAGAAAAGGTTGAGTATCATTAATAAAAGCCGGCTAAAATATCTAAAGTACTATGTAACAAAGTGTTGTACAACTGGTGTCCAAATTATTTTTTAAAATGTCAAATAGTTTTAAAGTTATACTCTTTTTTCGAAAGTACCAAATTTTTTGTAAACTTTCGCAAAAATGCCTCGATGCGAATGAGTTAATATATAGATTATTGAAAAATATACCAATGCAAGTTTTTTCCGTACGGTTATCACAGAAGAATTCTTATGTTACGACTGTGTTATTGCGCTTGGCAAACTTTATTCGCTGTAAAAAAATATTTTCATAAACTTTTTATATTCAGCGATAAATTTGTCAGATAAAAACAACACACTTTGTTATACTCTTGAACCTGGGCTGTAAAAAACCTGAGTAGAGTAAAATAACTTTTCATACCCGATATGAACGCTACGTTATTTTACCTGTAACTTTTCGGTATCCCATCTCAAAAATATATTACTGTATTTATATGTTATGACAGCTGAACTTTTTTACTGGTATATTATAACAATATAAGCGGTGGCGGTTTGAGTTTACTGCCAAATGGTTTATATTTTTCATTTATATACAGAATAACATCTGTTCTACAAATAAAGATTTGTATTCATCTAATATAAAAACAAATTACGCCAATATAAAGCTGCTAGTGTAGAACTGATTTTGGTATAGCTGATTTAATTATTAAACTTATAAATATAATATGTCCTATTTACACAATTGTTTTTTTGTTTGATTGCAAACTACTAGCATTTGTTTGTAAGACGTTTTGATATTTTTTTACATTCTCAGTATAAATAGTGTCACTTATTCATATGTCGTTTTATTATGTATATAAATTATTTCTATTATCAATTGTTTGTTTGAACTTTTATAAGGTTTAATTTTAGCAACCCTGCATTTTTTATTAGTTCGAAATGCTCGTGATTAGCGAAACTGGTGCTGATTTTGTGTAAAATAACAATATGAATTATTGAAGATGAAAAAGTTCAAATTTTTTTAAAACATGTTTTTACAGAATTTTAAAATTTATAGATGTATTTAAAACATGTAAGTTTATTAATTTTCAGTTTTTTACCACACCACTACCACGTTACATGAACGAAGAGTTTTGAGAGTAGAAAATTTTTAACAATTTTAATGTTCGATTTGATGATTAAAATGTATAATGAATAAAAAAATACTTGTCACTATTGGTTTATTAAATTTTAATAAAATTTTGTAATCATTTCATAACGTTAAAATATTTTATTTTCTTTAACATTACGACAAATCCAGATTTATTGATAATTTAAAAAAATATATTGATACAAAAGTTTTACTTTTATTTTACCGTCGGGAAAAACGAAAAATAAAGTGAAAAGTCGAAATTTAACATATTTTCCGGTACAGTCAAATCGAACTTTACCGTTTTTAGCTGAAAAGAAACCTTTTGAAAATATCTCTTTTGCCACATAACACTCGTAAAATAATACTCCGTCTTGTTTATGGTAACCTCTAAGACCTTTTATTATGTCAAACGTTTATTTTGAATAACTTTTACTCTGAAAATTATTTGACTTAGCTAAAGGTTGAAAACTGTTGAAGTTTCTTGAGATAATATGCATATTTGATTCATCTCAACTTATTGTTTGCTTAATGTCTTTGTTGATTTTATAATATCTCTTATGTATGTCAAATTTTATTAAATATTTATATAATTTTCTTGCAAAACTGAATAAAATAATGGGATGTGAATACAATATTGTGAGTTTAACTTATAAATTTATATTAATATTATAAAGAAAATAAATGAGTTTTAACAAAGTCAAAACTACTCACTGCATTTTACATTAAAGCATTTTAAATTGATTTTGTACTTGTTGTGTTTGAATTTTCTAGCAATTCATTAAGCAGACAAGATGCATTATCTTCTTTACGCTGTAGCGTTGTAAAATTACATACATTTTTTTTTTGTTGAACTTAAGATCGGTTATTCCATTCAATAATTTATCGTTTTAATGCACATATAATACCATATTTCATAAAGACAAGATAAAGAAGAAAATAGGTTTGTTTACCGGATATAGGACATTGAATAAAATTTGAGAATTTTCAATGAATTCGGCGGTAACTTTGGGGTGCTTTTTTTGTTTTTAAATTAAGTTTCATAACGTTGTTATACTAATGATTGTGTTACAAGTCTTTCCTCTTTGAGAAGCATCTTTATACTTACTGTCATAAAACTTTTTATTGATATAGAAAAATTCATTCTAGTTCTTAACTTTTTAATAAAAAAACGAAGGTTGGGGATTTTTTCTACTGAGAGCAGAGACGGAGCTGAATACAAATATAAATAATAAGAATCACAAATTGGAAAATTGTGTCTGGAAAAGAGGTAATTTTCACAGTAGTGAACCACATCTTTTATTTAATAATTAATAAATAAAAAACACATCTCTTGATGAATTTATTGATTTCCAAGAACTGTCCATTCTCAACCCTTATTTTTTACACCGTATCGTAAATAAAAGTGTTTAAATGTAAAATTTCATTAAATAAAATGCGCGGGATTTTTTTTTCTTTTTAAGTTAATTAATTTGATTGGTATTTGCTACTCTCTTTGGAAAAAGAGAGGTTGAGCAACTGAGTAACACGCAGTTCTTGTAGAAACACTTCTGTTGAGATAAACTTCATTAGGAGTCCATATGCTTAACATGGCGAGCGGACATGGTAAAAAAATCGATTAGAATAATAATTTTAAGCTCTAATGATTTTGAATTTATTTCTCATACTCGAAGAACTTTGTAAATTCACAAAAATTAAGAACAATCTAGTAAAATAAAAATGTTTTCCTATCTATTCTAAAACGTTTCTCTAATCACAAACCATCCACAGAATCTATCGCACACAAAAGAACGACGCGAATATCTCTGACTGGCAATACATTATTTATTTATTTTTATTGTTCAAAATTCACCAATACCTTTGAATAAGTTGAAATTCCATGCGAACCAATTTACCGCTCGATCGAAATTCGAAAAAAAGAACAGCTACAAACAAAAGAAATAAATTTGAGTCGAGGTATTTTCGAGTTCATACATTCGGAATTCCTCTTGGAACGTCCTAAATAAATGTTTGACTTTTGTTCCTCAGGGAGCCGTCGAAAGGTGAAGAAAATTCTTTACGACCAGTTCTTTCGTCAGTTTCACGACATAGTCGTATTTCAAATAGTACGTGACGAATTTCTTCCCCAAGATGTGCGTCACCAAAGATTCGATTTCAAATCATCGGATGTTCATTCATGCTATTATAAGTCGACAAGCGAATTGAATTGTTATTTGATTATTTTGAAAATGAAATATTGATAGTAATATTATGTTATCAACCACATCGATCAATTCTAAAAGTTTACTGTATTATTTTTTGGTTGTTAAATACGTTGCTATTTTTACTTAGTTAAATAGTTTACCAATTTTGAACGAGCAGGTAAATCTGCCAAATTCCTCACTCTTGTATCCTATATGTAATTAAATCTAATTATAAAGTTTCCATCAAACAAATATAATTCTTGAAAATACTCACCATTCAAATATGCAAGCATTCCTGTGGGTTAATCAATTTCGCCAGCAATGACTTTAAACTTAGTGATATATTTATTTCTTATAATATAAACACGATACTTTTATTTATTAAACGTCAGTTCAAATTCATCCGTACACTTGAACGCCTGAAGATACCGAAAGGAAAAATCCGGGTCGTTACTGACAGAACTTGGATAAATATACGTACCGTGAACGATTCAAATTCAAAGTAATTGTGGTATAGTTTTACACGTAAATATGAATTAATGTAATTGTCGCAGTTTAACTATAAATTCATAATGTCTTGCCACCAAGAATTGACAGTGAACACCTTCAAACTGATATACATTCATTATGTTCAAAAAAGTTAAAAAATATATCTCAATTCAATATTCCGGTTCTGTTACCGAGTGATCAACAGTCTTATGATTTTTTTTATTACATGAACTCGTTCAATTCTTTTGAAACGATTTAATGAGTATATTCTAAGACGCAAGGGGGTGCCTGTGATGTTAACATCACATTCTCTCCTACCCGATTCCAAAAACCTGACAGCAAGAAAGATTAGCCTTACTTTCTACTATTAGCTCGTTCCAATCCATTTTTTTTACGTCTACCACACTTGAACCGAAGATATCACAGTAAATAAAACTAAATATTTTAGAATAAGAATGATGATGTAGGGACTATTTCAACTGGGTTAGTTAAAATAATTTGAAATATTCAAATTTGGTGAACTCTCTTAGTAAAATAAGTTTTATCCGGGTTTTGGCTTTCAGTATCTTTAATGCTTAATCATTTTTGATAGAATTATGTCTTGAAAGAAAAATCAACCCGTGACTGTCAGTAACAGAATACAATTACTTTGAAACATAAAAGAGTCGGTCGCGTAATTGAAAATGCTTTCGGAATAAGAATTAGCATTTTTAAAATATGAATTGCCCATTTGTGGGAGATGGATATGGACGTAATAATAAAATTGTCTTATTCTACAATACTTACAAATTAAAACAATGTGTTTCCTCTTGCATGTTCATAGCAATTCTAAAAATAATTTCTATTTCTGATTCTTATTTGAAAATCAAAAAGCAAAAAATAATAATATTTAAAAAGTGTTTGCACACATCAATATAATTGAAAAGTTTCAAACTGCAAAGAAACATTTTGTTAGATTTTTCAACTGCATCATGGGTAAATATTTATTAAAAATTCATCATTGAAAATTCAGCGCCGTAAAACATAATTTACTCGATATTTTGATTGACATATTTTAATAAATCTTTTCTTTATTTTTAATCCTTCAAAATCTAATTGAAGTATGCGTTCCAACGAAGAAAGTGCATTAACAAATACTGGGTTTAAATGTTTAAATAATGAAAACAGTTGTGGCGATACTATAAGAGTTTCATGCAAGACAAAAATAGATATTGATAACTGTATAAAAATATGGTACTTTTGAGGTCCCCAGGATTTTTTCAAACATGGCAGATACTTTTTTAATCACATAAGATGAATTCGATGACAAAAGAATTCACTAGCATTCACGCTCCAGATATTGAATATTAGATTCAAAAATCTGTATTCAATATCGTTCTTACTGAACCTAGGATCATCTGATCAGTAGATCGCTCTTATCAATATTAAATGTATAATAAACTAAAAAAAATCGAAAGCTATTATACAATAGACAGTACCGGCGCGAGGTTATTTGGCGCCCTAGGCAACGGTTATTGGCGCGTCCTCTTTTTAACAAACTGTGGAATATTTTTTTAAATATGCATGTCCACTCTCAATGTGAATCACATGGCCTCCTAATGGAGGTATCTCAAAATAAGTTTTTTACGAGAACTGTTTGTTAGTCAGGCGCTCAACCTACCCTTTTCGAAGTATATATAATACGAAACATAATTATAACGAACAGATTCAAGTATAAACTATTATTTGTTATTAGAATATAAAAATAATTTGATTACTCAATTTATGCACCCTAGGCGATTGCCTATTTCGCCTGTAAGGTAGCGCCGGCCCTGATAATAGAAGAGAAATAAATTTATTCATTTGAACGAATAACAAAATGCCTTAATTATAATAAACCATAGCTGTAATTCTAAACATCATAATAACAGAATAGTTACTACAACACATTTGAGAAAACGTATCTTTCTCAATTTTTGTCATAAAGAAATCACTGTATGTATAATTCACGCGCAAATAAAGCTCTTCGGTTCAATGAACTATCGAATGCTTAAGAATTAAAGACAAGCTTTCAGCACACAAAGGTGGTTTCTTAAATCACGTGCGGATAGAATAGCGCTATTTCCGGGTAAAATAAAGATTCTGCATATCAACAACCCCAACGAATAAAGCAGAAACTTTTGCTCACTTCGCAGGAGAGAGAAACACAACGTTACTTACCAACAATCTTTTATTTTTTTAGAAATTAATTTGTAATTTATAAATTGTCAAGCTTATATTTCGCTCTCCTGTTAAATAACAAAAAGCGAGTTACTGGTTGGTTAGTTGGCGGTGTTGACGGTGTTGGCATAAAAAAAATATTAGATTTTTGTCTTTGGGTTATGAGTTAACAAGGAATAGTTCTCTCATTGACTTAATAAAAATAGTGAAGCCTTTTCAGTGACGTCTTTTCTATACACAAGAGATTATTGTTTTTTTATTTCTATGAATAGCCAATCATTTACACCATAGTTTCTCAAACTTTTTGGGCCCGTGGCCCCTTTTGAGTGACATGTTTTTCCTTGGACCCCATACATGATTTGTACGTTTTATAAAGAATTTTGGGATTTCGCGAAATGAAATGAAGTGAGACCGTTTTTTTGTTAGCTATTCCAAGAATTTCGAATCCAAAAACCCATGAATTTACAGATTTCCCCAAATGAACGCCGTGAGATATTTTTTTAGCTCTACCGATAATTTCGAATCCAAAATCTCACGGATATACAGATTTCCCAAAATGAACGCCGTGAGACGTTTTTTTATAAGCTCTTCCAAGAATTTAAAATCCAAAATCCCGTTTGACTTTAATGTTTCTTAGAAGTCACGTTTGATAAATGTAATATTATATATAATTTGTAATTAAAATTAGGATGTAAAAGTAAATAACAGGATGTATTGCGTATTTCTTCTAAGCTAGTATATATAGCTGAGTAAATGTAGGTTTAAACATATTTCTGATGAAGACGTGGAAAAAAGTGCCTTGTGCTTTATTTTTGATTTGAAACAACGCTTTGGCTTTTCATTTTAATATAAAAAATAAGAAAAACGCCACATATTATATATCTCATGACGTATACTGCCTTTCCAAGGTATTTACTTGCAAAATTTGTGAAGTTGAGTTATAAATGTCATGTGATTTTGAAACAAAAATATCATGTTCCCTTTAAAAGCAGAATAATCAATAACTACTGTCAAAATCATTACTGCAAAAATTGTCATCTTTTAAATTTATAGATATTTTTATGCTATAGTTTCCTCAGTAAAAAGGGACAACACATTGTAGTTACTGGTTGTTTGTTAAGAAATTAATGCATTTTTTAAAGTGTATGTATTCAGTACAAAATTTTGAATAAATAAATTATGTCGATTATTCCACGTATTGTGTAACTAACTGTGACACGTGTTTCGCCTCTTTCAGAGGCATCTTCAGACTTAAAATCGCAAATTTTGCTTAATTACTTAAGCAAAATTTGCGATAGTAAGTCTGAAGATGCCTCAAAGTTATTTTAAATTTTATATTAAAATGAACTTCCACAAAGTTACCGCCGAAACCATCGAAAGTATGAATTTTGTCATTTATCTCGAAAGTATGTCAGAGCCAAATCTCGAAGATATGCCATATTCCTCGGAAGGACAGTATATGTATTGAATTTTACTTGTCTGTCTTTAATAACAATGTATGAAACCAAATTTTTTTATAAGATGCTGAAGACAGAAAAAATATGCTGAAAAAAGGCGGCAAACAATGATAATATTTTTTTAAAAAAATATAAAGAAGAAAAACTTAATTTGTGTTTTTATACTTTTCATTTTGCAATGAAAACTCTGTTCATGAAATATGCTACCAAATAGAAATAAATTTTATTTATCTTCAAAGAATTGCAGGGTGAAACTTTTTCTCTTTTATTTTTACTGAACCGAAAAGTTGTACGCTAAAACTGACCCTGAATTTTAGTGTTCGCCATTCTGTAAATGTGCTTGCTCACTTTATTCTGGGGTCTGAAAATTCATTTTACTGAACCAACACGACATAGAAAAAAATCAACTACACTTATCATACAGGGTAAGTTTTTTTTCTGATTGAAAATATGTTTTGTACAAACTTTAAAAAAATAAATCTATACATGACAGGAAATAAAAGTGGTTTCTTTAGAAAATACATTACTAAAAACACAACTTTTTGCATATTATATAATAATAAATCAATATATGCTATATCATCGATCAGCACGAGAAATATTGTCGGATTTTTTTTTATTATTGTAAGATTGGTGGAATACAGTAAAATATTTAAGTTTAGTTCCCAGGATAGAATAAGTTTTTTTTTTTTTTTTTTGGATATCAAATTTATGGAGCTTCAAGTACCAGGACGCGCCAGCGTCAAGGTTCTTCCAGTCTCCTTCATCGATAAAGATTTTGAAAAATTGTAAATTGCATCCCCTTACCGTCGTTCGCAGACGGAAGGGCGCGATCACTACAGAGATAAGAAGTTCACGGGAACTCCATATGCATTATTTTGCAAATCACATTCCATATGCTTCCTCCATACTATATCCGTACATGTACACACACATGCGGATACATACATACACACATACAGTATACAAATTGTTTTTAAACAAAGAGAGTCATTTTCGTGATGCTAAGTTCGTTCTAAAATTGACAATTTTATACGATATAAGATCTATGGAGGGTCGTCGAGCAGGACTGCTCTGGGTCTAAAACGATTCTCAGGCAGTGTCTCGTCATAGTTGTGGAGATCAGAGATCGTTGGGTTAGAATGTTTTCCTACCTCGCTGTGAAACTTTTGTGATATTTCACGAACGAACTCGCGGATGGTAGGTATTTTCAAGTCTCTGTGAAGCAGCGAGTTACGCACGTACCACGGGGCGTTACATATCTGTCTCAGTGATTTATTTTGGACATAGAATAAGTTTAAATGTTATTAAAATTATTTGATACATTAGACGTGTATCTACTATTAGATATTATCAAAACTAATTTTATACAATTTTGAACTTAAGAATCTTCAATTTTTTTCAATACACTAATCCAGTGCTCCGCAACCTTTTCTCACCTGCGACACACCAAAATTCTTCCTAGAATTCCGCGGCACACCAAAAGCAAAAATATATAGGTATTAAATTGATACACAAATTTTACAATAAATTTTCGTTTTTTATTTGAAAAGTATACATACATAAAACTATAATATATTTACTTTTATGCAATTTTAATAATTATTATAAAATAATAACTAATAAATGTGATACCTGCGCTTTGTTTCAATTAACACAGAGGTTTTAATAATAATTCAATTCAAATAATTTTTCATTATGTATTTGACCACGGCACACCTGTATCCGGCTCACGGCACACCGGTTGTGGAGCACTGCACTAATCTACCGTTGGTAACAACATACAATACAATAAACTTGCCACAAACTCGCTATACTTAAATTAGATTGAGAAGTTATTATATGAACTTCACGGAATACAGTTTTTGTTATCTAGATTGAGAATACATTTTTTTTTATTGTAAAAAGTTTTAGTATTCCATATATTTTTTTTTTATAACACAGATAGACAGAACTCGGAACGTCAACCACGGTCTTTTGGTAGTCTGTGGAATCATTTATGGTCGTTTGCGAAGCGGGCCCAAGAAATCGGAAAAACAATAGTAGAAGATTAAATGCATTGGACAACCAAATCATAAATGCATATTATATAAAGGTATAATAGGCCTCAAAATGAAAAGTGCATATTTAAAATTTGCTTAATTTTTTTGTTAATATTTGTGATTTACAGCGCTGATGTCTCAGACTTAACTTAATTTATAAATTTGGGGAAGTTTTGGGGACTTTTTTGTGTTTAATGTATGACCATTCCTAATGTCGATCATCTGGCTTTCTAGTGGAGGTATCTCAGCATAAGATTTTATACGAGAACCGCTTGTTACTCAGTTGCTTAACCTCTCTTTCGAAGTGAATAGATATGGAAAGGTTATGATTAGTGGTTAGTTAATCGCTTTTGCTAAAATCTATTATTTTAGAATTGGGCTGGTGGGAGGGAATTTAAGAAACTGGCTAAACCAGGCATGGGCAACCTTTCCTAGGTCTGGGGACAAATTATCATTCTGTCTCCGAGTCAAGGGCCGAACCAAATTATCAAACATAATAAAGTAACATTAAATTAAATAATACACGATGCTATTTCTTATATGGTGGTGATAATGAACTAGTAGAGTGGAGCCACTGCAAGCACCCCTGTCATCTCCATTATTTAACCCCTCCCTGGAACTGTTAATTTATTTCTCTAATACTTCGCCGAGATGAATCAAGGCCGGACAATATAGCTCGGCGGGCCGGTGGTTGCCCATATACGGGTTAAGCCAACAGTAGTAATTAATTAATTAAACACCAGATTATAATATATTGATAATATATTAGAAATTACAACAGGGCTTGGTTAAAAGATAGGTCCCGTGCAGCTCTGTATCAGGCCAATAATATGAATAATAAATTCTTTTATTTTTCTTGATCGCATTGCGTTATGGAAGGCGGCCGTGAAAATGCGGCTGCATACACATAACGGGTGGTGGTGGGATACTCAACAACCAACTTGTAGAAATTAGAAAGGTTACTCATGATCATTCTTGCATTATTGACTTAAGGTAGCGATTTCCAACCAGGGAGGCGGGAACAATTTAAAATATTTATTTTCCCTTTAAAACGTGTCTTCATTTCTAGATGAAATAAATGATGGGAGGAGCGAGGATATTTTTTTCTTCAAAGGGAGGCGCAGTAACACAACTGTCAGGCTGGAAACCACTGTCAGGCATGAAAAAAAAGGATTTTTACTATCACTGCTGAAAAAAAAATTGTAAAATTTTATTTGAGTAACAGATACACATTTCAAATTCAATTTACGTAGAATACCATAAATCGGTTTCATCCACCCTGTATCGTCGTGTATACAAACAAAGCATCCATATAAACTTCAATTAGTCTGGCCAATGTAGACACTGGAGTAAAAGTATCCTCGTCCCGTTCTCTCGCACATACGACGGGCATAGCTGTGTCTCTTTTGACATTCGATCAATAGGCGGATCTGGTATCGTTTTTAGAATCTTTTAATGGCATATCCATTACAGATTGCTTGTTTACAATTTGGATGAACTTGTTTATTCAGCGTATTAGACGTGATGTGTCGTTTTTCAAGACGTTAGTTGGTAAGCGCACCAGTGGCGGATTAATCACTTTGGAGGCCCTAGGCGCAATAAATTTCGAAGGCCCTGTTTTTCGAATAACATAAAAGTTTTGCAAAGCTTTTCGTAAAATGATAATGAATATTGAAAACTGAAATTAAAATATAAATGTTTATATAATTTATGCTATTTTTGAGGCCTCTAAAGTTTGTAGGCCCCAAGCGCGCGCTTCTTGCGCTTATGGAGTAATCCGCTACTGAAGCGCAGAGATGTAATAGATCTGTAGAACACGTTTATTTATTAGAGCATCTTCAAGGATTTTTATTTCACGTGAATGTTTCTGGGTCAGTCGGAGAGGACAGGGAAATAATATTGGAGTTAGGAATGAACTAGAGTAGTAGGCTATAAAGTGTCCGTGCTTAGAAGATAAAAGTCTGACAGTGTTGACCACTTTGTTTCAGGACCAACCAATAATAGTATGCACGTGCTTAAGCACCATGTAGTCACAAGCTCGTATCCGAAAACGAATACTTTCATCCAATTTATCGGTCAAATTTGTATTACAAGTCAAAGATATCTGAGATAAATGTTATTTCTTACTAGATCGAACGAAAGTGTGGATTGGGTAAATACTAATACATTTTTAGTTCTATCTTTTTTTATTCACTTTTAAGGTGTTCATTGTCAATACAGTAAAACCCTCATTTACACTAAAGTCGGGACAGTGTAATTCGGGGTAGTGTAATTAGAGAAGTGAACATCTCATACAAAATTAAGGATTTGGTTTTGTCCGCAAAAAAAACATGGATGAAATATTTAGTTACTAAGTGATAAAATGTAAAGCTCGCCAAAATCCAACACATAGACAGTCGTCCGGCTATACGTATATAGCCTGGCACGTTTTAAATACACAGACGTTAGCCAATATTTGACTGTATGCGCCGCACAGACGACCATCTCGTAGCAACGACAATGGAATGCGACAGTGCAATTGGGGGATTTGCGGCGAATATTTCAAGCCCGCGCGTAATTCGGGGTTCCACTGTACTTGCTGGGTAAGCATTATACAAACATATATTATAGATTGTCTATTACAGATTTATCAGTTACGATCAGAATCGGTTTCGCTTATCACGAGTATTTTTAACTGATAGAGTATATATAAAAACAGGGTTGTCTACACTACGCCTAGCAAGACTAATGCCACTTTATCCAAGAGATAAATTACCGTTGTTGGTATATTAATTGTTTTTGTTATTATAAATTATATTGTTCAGATCCCCGGTTAAGATATAAATTTCAATGTATCGTGACTTTTCTTATTTATTGTATTTTATTACGCGATTTTGAATTAGTAGGATTTATTTGTAAGAGGCATTAAATATTTTAATATTAATGAGTTTGGTGTCACTTATTCATATTTTGTATTTATATCTGTACATTTATTTCATATTTCTTTTAGTATTTATTTGTTACACCCTTATTAATCTAGCTCGGTCTAGTATAAATTTCCTTGAATGTATATTCATATCAATTGAAAATTATCATGGCAAACAAGGTGTTCATTCTTATAAATAAACATAGTATAAGTATAAAAGAATGTTTTATTTTTTGAACATTCTACGTATATTCGTTTTAAAAATAAAAGTTTGTGAATAAAAAATAAGTTCATTTAAATTTAACTTCTATTGAAATCGCTACTGTAAAGTTAACTTCAATTATTAGTGAAAACATTACAAAGACATTTTGTTTGTAAAAATATAACACAATTTTATTGTACTAACTGCACAATTTTATAAAATGATTAGAATACTACCGATGTGTTATATTAAACTTCTCATAGTAATATTAAGATAAATTTCAAGAACATGCGAGAAAATATTATAAATACGAACAAACGATCAGTCACCATTAATATTCACAGAGAGACAGCATCGTCGACACGAGAATATTTTGAAATATTAAAAAAAAAAATCCATAATTTCGGTCTCTAAATATTTAAAGCATTTTTTTACGCCATGATTTTTAAACATATACAGCCAGTTAGTTATCTCAGAGTAATACCACATTTTTCATTTTCTTTTCTCGCGTCACTGAATTCGGTTGCGATTTAAGAGTCTGGAAAGTTTTTCTTTGCCAACCCAAGAGAAAAGATACTAAATAATAATTGCTACGCCTGATCTATTTGTAATCTTTCACCTTTCCCTTTTAAAGTGTATAAAGAATACGCCTATACCGTACTCGTATATTAATAATTTGCAGTTATTTATTGTGTGTTAGGCCTCTCAGGGATGGACGAACTGTTCATCATTCTGTTCATCATTCTTGTATTGAAAAATATAGACGAGCTTTATACACATTAATTGATGAATGAGCAATAAAATTCTATGAATGATATATAATATTAAAATATAAAATAAGATTCTTAAAAAAAACACTGATTTTATGCATTAACGTTTTTTTTTATCCATGTCTGCTTCCAATGTGGAGTATAAGGCCTCCTAATGGAGGTGTCTCTGCTTGTTACCAGTTGCTCAAATTTTCTTTTTTACGAAGAGAGTAGTAGAGATAGAAAGGATAGGGCCAAGAGAGAGCTAGTGGTTGGCTAATCACTCGCTACACCCTGTTATCTAAAGATTAGAACGGTATTTATACATCACAAAAAGTCATGCCTTCAAACAGAAATCGATAAACCGATTGAAAAAATGGGATTCGATCCCGTAAAATCCCACATCAAGTCTTCAACGTTGACCATACTCGGTCATAAATTTCAACATTGATATAATATTTATATAAATATTATTCAAACGGCTTTGTTGAAATTGGAGACTAAAATTATATTGATATAATTTAAGATTTCGACTGAAGGTGCTTGGTGGAATTTCAATATTAAATTTGAATCATTCAAATTATGTACACTCCCACAGATTTTGTCACTAACGACCCGGGTTTCACCTTTCGGCATCTTCAGGCGTTCAAGTTCATCCGTGCGCTTGAACGCCTGAAGATGCCGAAAGGCGAAACCCGGGTCGTTAGTGACAAAATCTGTGGGAGTGTACATAATTTGAATGATTCAAATTTAAAATTATATTATTTATAAAAACGATAAAAAAACTTTTTCACATTTACGAATAAAAATAAGCCATTATAACATGCAAACTCACAAGATCACAAGCAAATATCATTCTATATATTTTTTTTTGTATACGATAAAATAGTACTGCCATCTTGTAGAGAACTTCATAATGTATTTTTTTTTGTATTTACATTATTCGTAAAAAATCTCTGTTCTTTAAAAAAGAGTTTATATATTGGTCGGCCAAGAAAAAATCACCCAGTGATCTAACCTACAACATACAATACATTGCTCCCATAAAAAATGACTTTAATGAAAAAGATTTTTTTTACAGAGATAGGAAATATAATGTAATATATCAAGTAGATGTTCTTTTACAAAACTTAATAAAACATTTAAAATTTGAAGCAAAAATACAATTTTAACAGTTATTGAAGACCTGAAACATTAAAAGTGGCTCTACTAAAAAACAAAACAAAAATGTGACATATAATATTACTTGCTTTTGCTCTTCATATGTTGACAGGAAATCATGAAGACACCACGTGGTGGTCATATACATTTGTAACTCTACATATAGGGCAAATATGTTTCAAAAATACATGAAATGATTTGACGGCTTAAAAGCGTTCTCTCTACTCCAGATTCATTTTAGCGAAATGTGTACTCGAATCATCTTTTATATCATATCATGTCTTCGTTTAAAAATAATTCGATCGATTTATATCTTATACATGCAATAAATTAACATTCGTGGGCTTAGGTTGGTAAGCATGATAAATTTCTCGTTAATTTTATTGGAGAAATATTTATTTCAGTTTCGATGAATATTACGAGAGACATGCAAATCACTTTTTTTATAAAGGTTATTCACTTTTCAGAAAGGCTGACATAACGACTTATAAAATTTTGAAAATATTGCGCGATAAGTTGAATAGAAAAAATCAAAGTCACTGATTTGTGTCTGCTAATTTTGACACGATACTGCCTAGCTAGATAACAAGGATGACTAAAATTCGTTTTTTTATTAAATTATTGAATACACGCCTGACGAAAATAGTAGCGTTTTAAGTTATTACGAAAAAAACATTTTTTAGGCTATATCGCTTAGTAGAAAAGTTCAACTTTACTGTCTTTACATTTTTTAAAATCCATATCCGCTGTCGATGTGAAGCACATGTCTTATTAATGAGAAATTTTCAGTGAGAATTATTTGTTACTTACTAAGAGTGTAAGTAGTAGAGAAAAATCATAGGACTATGGACTGGAATAATGATAAACTAATAAATTAACGCCTCGTTATTTAAGGATTGGAAGTGTGGGAGGGAATATTTAGACATCACAAATCCACATACCATTGAACAGAAATTGATTAATCTATTAAAAAATGCTATTCGTACTGGTACTCAAACCCGTGAGATCTGTCACGAGAGCCAATTTTCTTTAACAAACTTAAAATGCAAACGTTGTTTTTTTTGTAAAATGAAAATGTTATGTAAATTTGAATCTTATAGCTGAATAATTCCATCGCGCAAATCTTTTAACTTCAATAGAATAAAAACATTATTTTCGTATTTGCGCATAGTTAAGACCAAAAGCAATCCATTCGTAAGTAAAGTTTTGTGAAACCAGGGGCGTCTCGTCGTGCAGTGGGTGTACAATGGAGAGCATTAATTTACTAACCAAGTCAGCTGAACATTGAATAAATAAAAGACTCGCAAGTGAATGTTACTCGAGGACGCTGAAAGTACGGGCGTACTATATTATAGTTATGAATTTTGTATGACGAAAAGAGAAAATTTATAATGCTATCAGAGCAGATCAGCTGCGACAAATGCGTAAAAGCCTACCTACCATGTTAGATACAAAATTGTATCAGACGTAGCGCTGGCAAAGTGAATATTTTCTCTACTTACCTACGTACTAGTTTTGAAGAGTACGTGGATTTTATATAAATACATGTTTGTAGGCTCTATAAGAAAAGGAGGCAGAACGGGTTGATGATACGTGTCTCACAATTTCGGGAGCCTCAATTTTGAACAAAGCGAGCATTTATAAATATTCTATTATCAAAAAGCGAAATTCGATCTTATATTATGACGGTATATTTTGAATTAGTTCGAAGAAGTTGAGACATCTTAACCCTCCAGAGAAGAGAGCTTTTTTTAGATAAAAAAATAATTTTTAATACATATTGAAGTCACGGATAACTTTTATTCCTAATAAAATTTAAAAAAAAAACACCCAAAGTCGTTGTATAGAAACCCCTCATGACTATATGGTCATGTTTATCCTTTAATTACCGTGTAATATTGTGTACGGACAATAGTAAGGACGAGCGTGATCGTATGGATACGCAAACATTCGGGGTTGAAATATAGCTAAACGTGAAATTTCTAAAAATATTTACAATTTGACCTTTTTGATCAACATAATTTCAAAACAAATATATAAGCAAAAGAACTGTAAATAATTTGATGTTTTGATAAAAAAATAACAGTTTCAAAAAGTCCATTAAAAAAAACGGAAATTCGAAAAATCGCATGTGCTTTTGGTGACCGTTTCTGTTCCCGCGGCTGATGACTAACTGAAGTCTGTACCCTTCTTAACTAAATATGAGTAAAAGCAACGATATACAGGTAGAAAAGGGATGAATAGTGGGACCAATAGACAACGGTGTTTACTGTGACCATATGGTCACGCTCGTCCTTGGAGGGTTTTAAAGATTTCGCATTTTTTTAAAAAATTGAATCGTTTAAATTGTGTAAACTTTCACAAGTTTTGTCATAAACAAACCAAGTCTTCCTGTTGACATTTTCAAGTACAAGATTAACACACTCAGTCCAAGCTTATTTGTGTAAAAATGTAAATGAAAGTAAGATGTGTCGAAATGTGAAACATTCATATATTTAATGACGAAGTCTATGAATGTGTAAACAAATTGAGCGATTCGATTTTGATATTGAGATATAATCAGTTGATATCTTCAAAATCTTATTTCTATACTTTATCAGGCTATACATTGGATCAAGATGAACACACGCCACCTATTCGCGCATAACTGCGCCCCGTTGTAAAGCCTGTAATTATCATGGCTGATAAAGCACTACAGACGAAGAGAAATGTTTTGGTATTATGATCAATATTATGCCCTTATTTCAAATATTTTTAACGTTTTCACCAATGTGGGAAAAAATAACATTCCATGGAACATATCAGCACAAGTCAGTTTTATAAGACCTGGCATTTATTCGATTACATACTTAGACGACCTTTTTTAGAGAGGAAATTAATAGAAAAGTAGGATTTTAAAAGAATTAGTAGTAAGCGATTTTATCTCGTTAGATCCATCTTTTTCTAACGATCCAGGTTTAAAGATCCAGCTTGTCGCCTGCTGTAGCCCAGTTGGTTAGAGCTTGCTCTACCGATCACGCAGGTCTGGGTTCGATTCCCGGTCAGATTGCAGTGAATTTGAGAATTATTAAATTCATAGCTGTGATCGAAGACTGAGTGTTTGTGATGTCAATTCACACATTTTCCTCTCCTCCCATCCTTCTGATCCTTTAATAATTGGGTGTAGCAATAGCGATTAGCCAACCACTAGTCCTGTTCTAGCCTTATCCTTCTTTCCCTACTACTCACTTTAAGAAAAGTAAGGTTGAGCGACTGAGTAACAAACAGTTCTCGTAGGAAAAAAATACTGTTAAGATACCTCCATTAGGAAGCCATATGCTCCACATTGGGATCGGACATGGATTAAGAAAAAAAAAATCCATCTTTAAGTAACGAAGGTATGAGAAGTAATGTTAACACCTTTGAAAATATTTACATATTTCCGTAATTAAATTAATCAATCTTTATTTAAATTTTCCGTACAAAGATAGGATTCTGTGGAGCTGTAATATGTTTAGTGCCCAAGAATGTTTGCCACTTGGCTATAGACTCATTATTGATTGATCGAATTGACATTTAATTGGTAGAACTACATTGTAATAAATTATTTAGTTCTACATTAAAAAAAATATATTAATTAGATTGTTAACATGATGTATTGTGTATTTCTTCTAAGCCAGTATATATAGCTGAGTAAATGTAGGTTTAAGCATAGTTCTTATGAAAGCATACGCCGAAATAGCTATCAACTGAATTTAAAAACAAATTGTAGAACAAAATGATTTGCTATTTTAAAATTATTCCATCATTGCTGTTTATCATTATTTAATAGATATTTAAAAAAAACACGGTATCTTGTGCCTGTTTAACTAACGTACATATTATATTTTCATAGCCGGTATTGTTCAGCATGGAAGCAATTTCAACTGAATATCAGTTGAAATGATCTTATACTGATAAAAAAACGAACCTTTTTAAGTTCCTAATATGCAAGTGTTGATTGAGTAATGATAGCAATAATTTATTAATGTTTGCTTGTGGAATTTACTAAATGCGTATAATATAATGTCTTTGCATCAAGAATTGACAATTAACAACATTCATGTGATTATAGTTCTCGCCTTTATTTTAACACCTAGAGACTAAATAAGGACTGATTATCACGGAGACTTAGTGGATTCCACGAAAGCACTCACTTATCGCGTTTAATTGTCGACATTTAGTGTGAAGCAATTTACAACTTAACGACAGCCGTGTACTCGTGATTGGTTAACCTTACAGCGATCAGCTGACTCAAATGCCGCCATATTGTGACCAGAATACATAAAAGATGTCTTAAAGCGGCCATTACTGAAACTCTCTTTGTTTATTGTTTTTGCATTTACGAGCAGAATTTCAGCAGTTGACAATAATATTGTATTCCCTGATATAATTTACTCTTCAAATATATATTATTATCATTGACGGATTCTCATTTGCGGGAGAACTGTCAACAGTGATACAAGCAATGTTAGTTACACAAAACAATAGATTGAAGTTTGGCTAAATATTGTTTTCCGTTGTAACCGAAGAAATGTAATAGAACAATATAGTATACCCAAAATGGTAGGTACGCGAAAATAGTATACATAGTAATGACAAAATGGTGTCACAGCACACAAGAATTTGAACAAATTGACTTAATAATCGAAAACATTTAAATTTTATATTGACCGTACTGAGATTCGAGCCCAAAACAGTCTGATCGCCAGCGCAAAGCTTTTACCGACAAGACCACAGACTTGCACTCCATTTTGTTGTTATATCAATTCGTCAGTATCATTTTGAATGTACTTTAATGTCCACAACGTTCACTACATCCCATTTTGTCCATATTATAATCTCTGATCTCGATTTTTTTTAAATAAATTTTAGTCTATAATTTTCGGTCTTATTAACCAATATTACTTACGTGTTTCTCGTATGTATTATTTCATTACCTTTCATAAATAAGGATGAATGTTTGCATCCATAGTATGGAATTTTAGTTGTCTTTACACAGCCAGTTAGATTTCATTTAGAAATTTTGAGCTATTTTGTATCAGAAATTCCACAAATATAATATTTTTATTTAGCATGCGGTATTTTGCCAAGATATGTTTTCCTAGTAATTGCATTTTTTAATCCCACATTTATGATCTCCAAGTACTGAAATTAATGATAATTAAATATGAACAAATCAGTCACATAAATAAATTGTAGCCAAGAGTGCAGAAGAGTTATTATATTAAAAGATTTTATAAATATTGAACTAGTATTTTTTAAGCCATATTTAAATTAATTAAAGCAATTGATGAAAGATAATTATAACGAAAAATACTCGACTGATAAGAGAATACAATGTAACAGTGTTGGTGTAACAATATTGTATTCTCTTACCAGTTGATAATGCTCGTAATGAGCGATACCGCTCTTGATCTTACTAAATAAAAGAGGGATTAGTACAAATGAGTATTTTATTCACAAAACATCGAAATACCGATTATGCGATGTAGTAAACTTAGATTAACTTTCAATTTATTCTTACATTTTTTGCTATGGTGATAGAACTGGTATTATTGTTTACAATACCACTTTAGATATCTTCGTCTGATATTGAAATCCCTGTGCTTTTAGGTTAGCATATTATTCACGAGTTTTCGATCGAATTTACCAAAACTCAAAGCAAGTGACTGGCAAAATCAGAACCTATATCACATATCAACCGAATTCGTTAATATTAATTTATTTGTTTAACCTTTATCTTTCGTAGGTAGTAAACTTGTTTTATTTATTACGTCACTGTCACAATCAAATAGTAGAATTATGTTTTACATTTCAGAAGTTGACATTCGAATTTGAACAAACGGATACATCGATTTTCGTTTTTGTAATTTCATATTTGAAATTCAAATATTAACGTATAAAAAGGATACAATGAAAAAATCTATTCAAAAGATTTATGTGATCTGTCATAAATTAAGAGAGCATGAATGTATTTTTACACTATATTAGTTAAATATGTTGTTAGGAATTGTGTTTTAAAAAAAGTTCACAATCATTTTCTATACAGTACATAGAAAAGTTAAATACAAACAGAATGTTTTTATACAAAATATATACAAAAAAACCCACAAAGCATCCTGTTTTTATAAGGAAAGAACATGATTAAAGATAAACCGATTTTTTCTTTGTCAACAATCAGCATTACCAATAATTTGATAATTGGGATCTATGTATAGTAAATTTTAAATATTAAAAAAGTATATTTAAAAAAAGCTTAGTAATATTATTAAAAAATGTTGATTAATTACGATTCAAGGTTTACTATAATATTTGAAATTATTGTAAAGTATATATTAATATAGCTAAGTATTAAAGTATTATCTTATTTTACTGTAAATATCTGGAGTAACTTTTAATTCAACGCTTAAAATTTGGAACTAACAGTTGTAGATTGCGAGTCATGGCAGCTTACTAAAGCAAAGATTAACCGTATACTGTGCTTTGAAAACAGATACCTACTGCGAATACTAGGCGTACAGTGTTTTGACTTTTCCAGGAACCTGGGGATAAAAAACGAATTAACCAACCATTTATTACGTCTAAAATTAAAAAAAATCTATGTGAATTAAACTAAAATCATTTTAAAATACAATAAAATATTAAATACCATTGTATCTAATATATGTACTAAGTTCACTTAATATTGAAACGTATTAAATTTGTAAAAAAAGCATCGAAATGTAGAATCTTACAAAAGGTTAAGTCTAATAATCTTGTGAAAATGTCCTGAACGATATATTTTATGAAAAAGATCAGCAATAACGACATCATTTTCAAAAACTTGACTTTAAATTTTCGTCCATTTTCTTCGTGCCAAAATGATAAGTATAGAAGCTTAAAAAGCCTTCTATTATATTAATCACCATAATAGACCTCTCGAGTGGATTACTCGCCTTAAATAGAGCTTTTAAAATATTTTAATATCTTTATATTTGCATTAAATTTAATGGCACCATTTGGGAACTCGTTAAAACGGAGAGAAAAAAGAAACATTACCATTAAGCCGGTTATCGATCGGATATTAAATCGCTGTAGAATTAACTACCATTATTGTTTCTTTCGGATCCAAGTACATAACATTCATGGAAATTCAATATTGTTAAGCAGGGTATATACTGTGCACGTCCACATAACGATGTTGCTTCGGGATATATGTAATGTAGTAAGCCATGTTTACCGACATTCCTCGCGAGTCTGTGCAAGCTTTCACGGTTACTTATGCGTAAGCTACAACTGCATACTCACCGTAGGATGTGTATACTAGGGATTGTCATACCGGTATTATCGAAACCGGAATTCCGATATTCGTAGTATTTTTTCAATACCAAAATACTGCTGTTAACTCTCGTGGCTCGGAGACTATAAAAATACTTCTCTACCGATGGGGGACGTCTAGGGACCCCAGTGGTTTTCTCATTATTGGCCTTATTCTTATGAATTTCAAAAAAAAAAAATAGTCTAAAGGCTTTAAAATATCTCTCTGCATCATTCCTCATACATTTTTTTTTTATAAAAATCCGTAGTTTTTTAATAAATAATCATATTTTAAGTTGCGCGTAAAAAAGACGTCATTCCAGTAAAAATATAAATTTGCAACTGACGCGTTCAGCGCAGTTATCTTACAAAAGATCGCTGATAAGCGGGCGCTTATCTCGTTATCGCATCGCGTATTTATATAAACTACAAAAGGTCCAAAAAACTATGATATAAGAATACCTTAATTATAAACATTGTATCACCCATATTAAAATAGATATTTAAGACAATGTGGGTATTGGGGTCGCATTTCTTGAGCTTAGAACCGGAAAATTTAAAAATGAAAAAAATCTCATTTTAAATGTATAGAAACCGTCACATATTAAAAAAATGTATTCGTCAAGAATTTTAATATTTTCAATCTGTTAAGAGTTGTATCAATATTGACAGATTCCAGCCTTTCAATGGTGTATTGCTATTTTAAGAAAGTTGCTTATGAGAATCGCTTGTATTTAACTATGCTATAATTTTAATCGGGACATTTTAAAGGAAATATCGAAATAAAGAAGAAAATGTATTTTTTTTAAATTATTCGGCAATACAGCTTATGAAAATGCGCCAAATATTTTGAAGTCAAACGATCATACAAGATAAACTTGATGAGAATAATATAACTAACACCCACAATTAAGGTCTCAAATTTAAATTTTAAAAAAAATAGCACTGAAATTACCAGAAAGTGATCCCAGACCCATCTGATTGGTAGAGCTAACTCTAACCAACTAGACCACATCGAGTTTTGATTTACTCGCCTAATATTGCATCATAATAAGCCGTATTTGTTAAAAAAATATATAATACCAATAATGAGATTTAAAATACCGGTATTTAAGATGAAATACCGAAATACTGGTATTAATATATTCATTCGATATTGAAATCCCTAGCTTGTGTCACAAGAGTTACAGAGTCACCTTGCTTTATCTTCAAATTTAGCAGAAAATTGATTAGCCACACAAATGAATATTAAATATGGAGTGGATAAACTATTCTAACAGTTGTCTTGGTTTGCAAAAACAACATATGAACTAATTCATTAATTATATTGTTTGATTTAAGAAAGTAAATTTTAGCTTGTTTATAAAAATATAATTATTTTTCAAACAAGTCGTAATAAAGTGTGCCAACGAAAGTTGCTTTACGAAAATCAGTAGTGAGCTGAAAGTTCTAACTGCTCTGACACTCCCAGAAAAAAATGTATTTTCCTATAATCGCGAGTCAATTTTTATTCATTTTTAATAGAAAAAAAGTATTTTTTTTTATCTATATACATTTACTAATTTATGTATTATATGTACATGTATTAATGACATGATAGAGGCCGTAACACTTTTATACTATTCAACCTAGCCTAACCTGACAACGTGTTTGAGTCAGCTTTGGACGCAGTTAAATGTTTCTGGTCTAATTAATTTGATGAATAAATCTCACACTAGATTGTGTATGAAAATGCTCCTAGATAACATCAAAACAAATGACAAAAAGTCTAGAATGAAAATAATAGTTTTAACCCGCGATAACAGAAAGTAAATATAAAATAATTTATTGAAGTTTTGCAATGCAAATAATTAAAACTAACGTTTAAAAAAGTTAACCTTTAAGATTAACGAAAGACATATAGATTCGTTTAAAAGTAATATTGATGCGGGAAACATATATTTATGGTATGAACTAAAAAGAAAGCGCTAAGCAATATTGATAACCGTTTTCACTAAGCGCAGTTGGTTTTCCTACGAATGATTTATGTTTGTTGGGTAGTTATTAATATCTGACTAAAGAACAGCGGTAAAAACAATTGCATAAGCTTGCAAAAAAATATACCCCAGCATAAAAGGATGAACATGTAGAGGCACTTTTGATAGCCCCGATAAATTTTCCGATATACAGCGAACCTACGTCTTAGTACAATCACCTGATGCTCTTTAGAATATGAAAAATACTCATCTTTACTTCCGTTATAGTTTTACAAATAATTTCACATATTTTTGCGAACCATCACCAAAAGAATATTTTATTGTTTGAATGATTCAATGAAATAAAGAATGATAATTGTTGTAAAACAAGAATGTAACGTGATTCTGTTCTTATTTACATGCTGTCAGACAAAAGAAAATAAAAGAAATAGACGTTAAAAATTCGTTCAAAAAACGAATGAAATTTAAAAACAAGTTTAAAGATATTTTCAACTTTGGAACAAAAGTAAATAAATACTACAGAAGAAAGAAATAGCCTTGCTGTTTTCTGAGTATTTTTTTTGAGTTTGTTCTTCTGTAATCAGCAGTAGCATTTTTATGTAATTACAAGACATTTATTTTTAATTCTCATTCAACTTACAGAAATATAAGCAAATAGTTGCAATAAAGCCGTAAAAGTGGTGCTTTATAACTAATGCAAATAACAACAATGACTCGAAGAACCGTTAAAAATTGTCAAGCCTCTGCCGCTCGGCTGTCATTTTAAGTCACAATAGCCTCAAAATGGCGGCATCCGTATCCTGTTTGTAATAGCGTCATTGTGTTCAACTCACAATTACTTTTAAGAAAGTTGAATTATTTTCCGTCATAGTGACGTCCTCGTTAAGTTTTTTTTTTCATTTTATGACTTTGTATTAAGTATTATCAAAATAAAATATTTCCAATTACTCTTTATGGGTCTTGTCAAAGTAATTTATCTGAATTGTTAAGAATAAAATGATTTATAGTGTAACTTATAGCCACCTTTTATAAATATAAAAAAGTTTTGAAATGAAATGAAAATTTAACGATATGGAAATATTTTTTATAGAGTTTGAGTAACTAACTAATACGCAGTTCTCGTTGAAAAACTCTGTTGAGATACTTCCAATATGAGGCAATGTGCTTCACATTGGAAACGGACATGGATTTAAAAAAACTCGCATTGAAGAAATATTTGGTAAATAATTAGTCGTTAATCCTTTTTTTGTATACAACATTACTTTTTTAAACAACTTTGTACATTGAAGCTAAAATTTTATATTGAAGTTAACAACAGATTTTTGCACTTTTTTGAAGCGTGCTGACTTTAAGTTTTGAAAACAACTAATGCAGATACTAAGGAAAACAGCTGCTGCTGTTATACTTTTCCCAGCAAACTTTAATTAAACACTATTACATGTTTTGTTACGTTTAGATGAAGCCAACTAGTTTATTTTGTTGAGTACATTGATCTCTTATACTGTTCAAAGTGAAGATAAGGTCAAAAATAATCCACGCAAAAAAATTGCGGGCACGTTAACCTTTTAGCACGCCGGCTATAATTTGCAACTATCATTTTAATCAATTATTGACGAGGCAACTCGTCTCTGGCGTGTTAAGCAAGAATTTTTTTACGAGATATCTCGCCTGTGGCAGCCATCGAGTTAATATAACGTCTACTTCTCAAAACCATCTTCTGCCAGCAAGTACCAACAGATTGTATGCGAATTATCCTCCATAGCGAGAAACACTGACAAAACTACGGTCAGTCATAGAATAATTAACATTTAATTAGGAAAAAGATTTCACCATTTTTACCCTTGCAGACATATAAATTGTTATTTTATTTATGAATTACGAGAAGAGTACAAACATTGCAGGTAGTTTTTCCATGGAAACAGTTGAAAAAATCGATTGTTTTTTCTGCTCTCTAAAATATTTAAGAATTTTCATTATTATATGTATTCATTCAGTTCTACATAATACAAATCTGTGACAAATATTTATAGAGACAGTTTTATTTAGCGTGAAATGTCAATTCAAGAAAATTAGTTGACGATTAAGTGGATGACTCTGTAAATTATTAGAAAATGCCACCACTAAATAATTATTTTTAAAGTATTCGGCGATGAAAACATCAATATGAACAGCACTAAAATAAAAAAATATTTATACTTATCCAAGCCCGTTTTAATTGTAGAGCATATTATGTGGAAGTGTCTCAACAACAGTTTTTATGCGAGAACTGCTTAATTGCTGAGAGTTACTCAGTTGCTTAAACTATTTTTTTTATTGAGAGCAGGGATGGAAAGAATAGAATATGGCTAATATATAACTAGTTGTTAGCTAATAACTCTAACAACGATATCGTTATTTAAGAATTGTAACGGTGGGAGGAAAATTTAGATATCACAGACACCTATGCCTGATTGAAAAAAATACACTTCACACTGAGACTTTAATAAAATGGGGGCTGCCATGAAAGTTAACGATGTTGACCATTGCACTAATATAGTATTACTTCAAGGTTAGTTTTTTTTTAAAATATATTTTGACAATATGTACAGACATATTCCAATGCACTGATCTTATCTAAATTTAACCTTTAACTTTGTTTCGGCCTTTCTCGACATTCATGTAGATGACATTGGTCATTTTTTCAAAGATTTATAACGGTGCAAGACCTGCTATGAATAATGTATCTAAGGAAGGGTTTTCCCTTAAAGAATATTAGGGCTACTAGAAGGTAGAGGCGGTTTCACACGATAAATAAATCTTAAGTTGATGGCAGTTTATCTATTTTATAGAACGATATTTTTTTTCCCAGCGCCAAAAATAATTAAATATCTTTGTTGTTCTGGAAAATACCTAAATGCCTGAAGAAATAAACATAACTTTAATAATTTTTGTGCCTTTTCACTCAATCTTAACAAGTGCTTATAAAATATCGTAAAAAAAATATTTTATAATTAATAAAGTTCAATTTGAAAACGTTATCTTTATTTAGACATTTAATTATTGGTTTTTCAAAAAAATATTAATTTCAATACACAATACGTGCGTATTGAAATTAATCAGACAATAGAGATTGAATAAAGGGAAATATTTGAGAGGCTTGTGAGCAGTTTTACCTTTTCCTAAATAGAGGAAAATACACTTTTGTTTCGTTTACAAAACAGTTTTGATTATAAAGTTGTATTTTGACTCTTAATTCCATGGAAACTAAGATATTTTTTAAATCCATGTCCGCGCACAATGTAGAGCATATGGCTTCCCAACGGAGGTATCTTAATAGGAGTTTTTCTGTGAGAACTGTTTGTTACTCAGTTGCTCAATCTCTTTTTTTTTCAAAAGAATATTAAGTTTAGAAAGGATAGGATAGGACATGACTAGTAGTTGGCTAATCACTCTCGCTATACGTTGTGACGTTAAAAATTAAATTCAGTTCTTTTGAATCTGTACTCCAATATTAAAGCGATATCTCAATATTTGTCAAAACTGGATTTGGACGTGCTTGGTCTTAAACTCCTCATTTGGAAAAAATAGCTGGGAGAAAAACGCAGAAGGTCTGCCATTTGCGGATGAATTTTGTTTCAAACAATGCATTGAAAAACAAAGCAATGAATTGATTCGTTTTATTTATTTTGGAAAACATTAAACATTAGTTGGTCGTATAACTCATTTATTTTATATCTTTTTTGAAACGTTTTTTTTTATTTAAATACAAAAAAATCCATTTCAAGTCTTGTCAATAATTATCATGGTGAATGAAATCAACTTTATTTTTACAAGCTTAAAGATATGTTATCCGAATATTGATTATTTTAATTTTCACTGAAAAACTTATATTATGTATGACAGTATTCATGTATTTTGCTTTAAAGCTATTGAATTATTTGAAAAAGGAATATGGCAAAATTGAAAGGGCTTAAATTCCATAGCAGACATGTATTCTCCTCTACTGTAGCTAACATTGCATTCGACCTACTTGCGCTATACACTGCTACGATGCTACGGCTCTACGGCTAACTCAGTCTCCTATAAATCATTTTAAAACTTTGCATGCATGCTTATCGCAAGAGGAAATTGAATTTCAGATCAAAACAAAATGTAAATTTAAATGAAAAATTTCATCGACTCGTGTATTAGACAAATATATAATTGTTTTACTAAGCCTCATGAATTGATTGGATATTTAATAAAAAAATATCAGGGTTGTCGAGTAGTGAAAAAAAATCAACTCTTTCTCCGGTATTTAAAAATGGTCGGAGTGCGCTTTAAAAATTATGTCTTCACGATTTTTTTAAAATCTAATAAACTACATAAACTTTATTTAATTTAAAAAATGTGAATCAGCCGTTATTTTAAGACTCCACCAAAAATACAGACAAATCTGACTCAAACTACACAGCCCCGAAGTCAATAAAAATGTATTTTAATTTGTAAATGTTTAGGAATATGATCACATTTTCTTAGTGGACGGATTTAATTAATAAAACAGCATTTGAATCTTTTGAATATTGTATATTTCAAAAACTTTTTTTACAAACGATCTTATTGGCCATTTAGCATTTTAAGACCTTTCCAGTCAGTTGGTGTCAGAAAGGTAGAGAATGTACAAAATGTGACCGACAAGTACGTAACAAATAACATTCGTCGGAACTCACCCATGTTCAAGTGGAATATGTCGACATCCAAAGCAATATTAGTAAAACTGTTAAAGCTTTCCCCAAGAGCATATCCATTAGCAGGCTGATTCTGCACATTAGAAAAACAAACAAACATGATATAAATTAAGATCAGATTCTTGGAACTCTACAGTAATGGAATGTCTCTTTTATTTTTTTTATACATGGCTGTTTTGCACGGTGTACATCTGAGACAAAAACCACACGCAAACAAGAAAACCAGGTGCACATATTTTGAGTGATGCTTTATTAAAATAGAGTTTTAACTATATCGAGTTTCTGAGTACTTTTCATAGTTTTTCAAGTTACCTTAGAAACAGTTTTGAAGTTTTACACTTACGAACATCGGCTTTGGGACGTTCCTTCAGTTGTTCAGAAGAATTCTTAGAATTTTATTGACAACCTCAAAGCTTTAACATTTCATATTATAAAACAATATAAAATAGCTCAATAGATGAAGTTAAAACTTTAGAAACTTATTTAATACAAATTCTTTCACGGTATCACGGAACTTCGCAAGAGAAATTCATGTGGTATTGCTAATCAAAGTTAAACTAGGAAATACTTTAGAGATCACTGTCAGATGACTGGGGGCGTATTCGTGTACGGAGAACTACGCGATTATCGTGTCACATCCTTGGTTTTACACTATTTCATGTAAAAACAATTACTTTTTTGGTTTATAATGTAGAAAAGATAAAAGTATTATTATTTACTTAGTAAAAAACTTTCACAAGCCTAAATAAATTAGTGGCTGCAAAAAGAGTTTCTGAAGAAATTGATATTTTTATTAAACATTATTTAAAAATATATCTAAACTAGAATGAGCATTTTTGGTCAGATTACTGTGCTATTCAATATATATATATACATATGTAGTTATACCGAAAGTGCTAAGCGAGCATGACAAACAATAAAAATTATGCATTTTAAAAAAGAATTACGCTTAGTTAAATCCAATTATGTCAATTTTTGACTTATGTTAATTTAAGACTAGGAGCTCGCGCGATGTGTAATATCTGCAGCCATTTTCTGTTAAACAGCACCCTTAAGTTTTTAACAGCATGATTATTGTAAAGAAATCGACGATAAGTACATACAGTGGAACTATTTATATTATCTAGTGTTAATCTGGAGAGAAATGGTAACATATATATTTCAATTCATTGATAAAAAAAAAGTTATAGGTTTTGAATATACGAACAGTTAAGTATTTTTTTTTGCACCCCATTATCTAATAATAACATCAATGCATTTTTACCAATATATACCAACTGTGGGAAGGAAAAAGGACGTAACTCACAGTTTAAAACAAACAACTTCGATACTCACAATGTTTACAATTAAATACACGTTATAACAAAAGTTGTAAGCTATCTAAATTTAGTTTTTAAGTTTGAAAAAAAAGAAGAGTCTATTAAATCTGCTACCAGAAAAAAGAGCTTTTTCTATATTATATCGAGTCATTAAAAAACAATTCATTAGTCTTTGTGCATTTCTAGTATGTGTATATTTCATTTTTTTGTCTTTGGCCCAAAAAAATCAAAAAACTTTTTTGTGTGGGCTACGTACTTTAACCTTTCCACAGTCGATACATATCTATAATGTTTTCAACTGTTATAAAATTCTGCGGATGTTAGAGTTTAAAAAATCTGGGAATATGAGGAGCATCATTAAACATACAACCAGTTCATAATAGATGTTAAATAAATTAAACGAATATACTTGACCGTTTCAATTTTGGAGCACATAATATTTAATGATGTTAATTCATAATAATAACCCTTCATAAAAGAAAATGAAATATTATTTTAAAAACTTTAACGAAGCATCAAATACGGGTAAAAGCTTTCCTATACATATTTTATGATTACAACAAGAAAGCGCAGCCTGAAGCAAGTGAGCTTTAAAACATATTTAATTAAAATTTTCTTTTCAATGCTTGCTAAATTTATTAATTTATAAAAACGTCGCGTATTTATAAACCCAGGTTTTTTGTATAACGAGTTTTTGTAACTATATTATTTTTATATTTAAACATTGTTTAGTTTGTTTTTAGTTTTTTTTACTAATACAATTGTTAAGCCATTATGCGGAGTGAAATTTTGAAAAAAATGATGTGATTGACTGGGTCGGTGGAAAAATATTTATAATTTTTCTACTATATTTTATTTTAATTTACAAGCATCGGTTGTTAAAATGTAGAAAACTCTCATATAAATAATATTTTGTTGATTGTGACCATTTAGTTTTTCTTAGCATTATCTCAAAATAGGATAGAAGCAGAAATGTCTGATTTACGAATTGGAGATTTACGATTTATCTCAACATTAAGTTTTTTTACGAACCGCTACTTGATTGATATTTCCAATATTTTTTTAAAAGAGTTCGTTCACTTCCACTACGCTATGTTCTTAAAATCAGATGAGTGAAAAGGAGTTTTAGACAAAACAGATATTCGTGTCCTTGAACATAAATCGATAAATAAATTAAAAAAACAATTTGTGACACTGTCGGTATAAAGATTCAAACCCGTGAGCATTACAACCAAAGCTAGTGACGCAATCAATCGACCATGGACCCAACAATAATTAATTTAAGTTATCAATCAAAATAAGTATTACAGCAGACAAAATATATAAATACCTCATTTCTCTTCGAGTCAGGTGTTTTTAATAAAATTACTTACAGGCACTATTTTTAGCAAATTGTCCTATTTCTTTTGTAAAGTATCAATAAAATTCTTTTTAGTATTCGGAAAATGAAACACTTGATTTTTTGAGTGATTTCGATCAAAGAGTTTCTTTGCCTCTCACGATTATTAATTTCCCCAGAGTAATCATTTTCACTGAAAAGCTTATCCAACTAGCCTTATATGGGTTATAGAATAAATTGATGCAGTAAAGACTACACCATAAAAAAATGTTCATATTAAAAATGTTATTAAATTTTACGAAATTCTTAGACAGCGCTAGATATTTGTATTTTTATGACTCTAGTCTACTTCAGTAGCTCAAAATATAACTTAGTTAAGATTTTAGGTATATGTTGTTATATTTTAGGATGATTCTTAAACTATACAACCACTATTTGCATGGCTTTTTCTGTATTGAGAAAACCTTCATAAATATATTTTCTAAATCACGTTACGGCTATTAAAATGACGGCGATGCTTTGAAATATGTATTTGTTGATTGATTAAAATATAGAAATCGATATGCATACGTAATTTGCGAGTTATAACTAGGGTATCCAATCCTGAAGCCTTTTTCCAATCCCGGGATTTCGGGATCGATAAATTTTCAATCCCAGGATTGAGATTAGTTCACCAAGGAATTTTAAATCCCCGATTTGGTATACTTTTTCCCAAGATTGTCACAGAAGCTCGATTTTTTTAGCTCGACGAGGAATTTGAAATCCGCAATTTGCCAATTTCGTCTCACTTTTCGGGATTTACTAAAAATTTCTCAATCCTGAAATCCCGGGATCGCGACCATGTCAATCCCGGGATTTCGGGATCAGAAAATAGTTATGACACCTTACAAAAGCATAGAGAAATCTCATACTGTAAACATACAATAAAATATAATCTTATTGTGATGTTTGTGTGGAGATATTATTTTTTTTACGAATGCTTAAAACGTTTTCAAACGAAATCACAATATTCTGAGTGTATTTTCATAGTAAAACGAATATGTATTTTTTTTCAATATTTATATGTTATTGTTTCAGTTCAATATTAAGAAATTAAATTGACTCTTTAGATACAGGAAAGTATTAAAACTATTACGTCATAAATTTGGAAACATAATGAACTTATTCTTTAGTGTATATTCAAAAAAAATGTGAGTGAAACATATCAAATAATACGGAAACGTATGACAATAGACTGAATTGAAAAATAAGTGTGTATATAACTTATTATTAACTTTAATGCTGAAAAAGTTTTAGAAACTTTTGTTACATTGGTGAGAATTTAATATAAGTGTGAAATTAAACATTAAAAATAGATTTAAAAAATGATTATTGATAAAATAGTGCATAATATATAAGACTGTATATAATCGTGGTACTCACTCATGCATTTAAGCATACATCTGCAACAACCGTGACAAAACATTGTACATAAATGACAGTTTCATAATTATAACAATAGTTTTAGTTATAAATTATCGTAATAATATCATAAAATAAAAAAAGCTTGGTAAAAATTTGATTGTATTTTTTTATGTACGAAAAATGACAAAAGTGTGACAGAAGCTTTCCAAAAATAAGTAAGTTGTGTAACAACATTAATTCAAGTTATTTATTATAATATGGACATATGTTTTATATATTTGATCATATTGAAAAACAGTTTCTAAGCAAACAAACAATATAATGCATTTTCAAGCCATCGTATTCCTGTATTTAAAAAGATGTTTCATCTCAGAGTAATCTTAATGTGAACAGTAACATTTTAATCTGACTCAATTGGAGTATGTATGCTGCAGTTGGAGTAAGTCTCTTGACGCAGTATAGGCTAACAAATATAGACGACTGCAAATTTCATTGAGGTTAAATGGAAAGTTTCATGAACACTTATTTATCAGAAAATTTACACGTTAGCTTGAAAGATATACCAAAGGACAACACGTGAATTGTTTTGATGTGGAATATATTGTTGACTTTTGATTAGTTTTTTCAAAGTATTTATAATAAAAAATGTTAACGAATTTTAATGGGATATTATAGACAGATTTATTGATGACTAATCTTGACTGTGATTTTTTTTTGCATTGAATTGAAAATGGACAGCAAATTTAGATACAATAAGTGTGCTAACAAAGTGATTGTATCAAAAAATAAGGATTTACGTGAATGAAAACCATGAAATATAAACTAATAAACAATTGATATATATTATTTTCTAACAAAATAAAAATATAAATAATCATTTAATTTTAAACGAAATTGGGATCAATACAAAACAAGATATAAAAATCATTTTTTTTTGCTTAAAAAGATATCATATTATTGTGTAGTAAAATTCCTGTTTTTTATCGAGCGTAATTGCTACTCAAAAGAGAAATTTGAGAAATCCAATCATATTTGATATTTTTATCAGACGATGTCAAAAAATTGAGCTTGTTTCTAACATATCAAAAGAAATTTCTATCTAACAATCACAAAGATACTCAATATTAATTTTGGTTTCAAATAGTATGCCTGTGAAATAATGGGTTCTTCGTCATGCTCTGAAATTGACAGCGAAGTAAAATATTAATGATTTCAGAAAATGGTAACGATATCAAAAACTCGACTTAAAAAGAAGAAAATTTTAAATTTCAATTACTTTGAATATTAACAGCCTTAAATTCATAAAATAAATCTTCCCGTAGTACCTTTTTAAAGTGTCTTATCCCCCTAATACTATAGTGTCTTAATATATTACCATTTTAAACATAGAAAATTAAAACAAAACATGTTGTGAAAATAAAATCAAATCAAATCGACCAAATTTAATACAAAGTGTTTTTTTTTAACAAAATAACTTTTAATCAAAGCAATACTCAGGCTGACAGAACAAACACTTAAACAAGCCATATTTTATTTATTATAAAAATAAGTTGTAACGAATATTTTTGAATACACTAATATTTAAAAAGAAGTGATGTCGCTTTTGATGCGTGTTTTAAAATATTGGATGTATCTGGAACGAAGGAGTCAATAGACTACGACTGTATTCGCTGGTGAATGTGATAATCTGTTATATTGAAGAACAGCAGTGACCAAACGTAGCCAAAATGTCACGAGGCTCCGACGGAGGGGGTTGCGAGGTCGCGCCAGCCCCCGTGGCTGTCATCTCTGGCACAGAGGGGGAGATGGACGCCCTGCTCCTGGGGAGAACGGGGGTGAGGAATTTTGATCCCTACAGACACGTACGTAAAATACCATTACGGCAAAATATTGTCTCAGTGGCTTATCTATTATTAGACCTAAGATTCTTGTTTATGAACACCAAATAAATTAGTCTAATATGAAAATAGCGTTACACAATATTTTGTCTTCAGCAATATTGAAAAAATGTTTCACCAGTCAAATATTGCATTATTTAGCATTAGTACTTAACAATAATGATTTTTTTATAAAACATTTAACTAACTTTAAAATTGTACCAACTTAACTACTTTAATTTCATTATTTAAATTGATATTTACCGAGGACATATAGTATTTTGATTTTTGACAGGTTAAGTTGGTGGGTTAAAAGGTGGTTTTGTCAAATTGAATGTATCATATCATAATTCATGTGGATTTATTATTTCAAAATATAGATGCATTAATGTCGATCTGAAACAAATAAGAGTTAGAAATAATTAGACTGGAACAATTGCCTGCCTTTAAACTGGTATAATTAACGCATTTAGAAGGTTATTTTAGACAAATAATTGATATCAAAGAATCTCTTTCACTACTCATTTTTGTCAGTTTTGTTACTTACCAACTTCTACCAAAACGTTGACGATATATGATCTGTTTTCGCCGAACATAGAAAGCTTACACTAAAGGTTGGCCAAGTTTCTTATAATTACGCTGTAATTATAAGAAACTTATTTTATGTGTGAAGAAGCTAGTTTCAGTTCATTGGAAAAAACGCCATCATTACAATGTATCGATACAAAAATAAATTGAAATGAAATCGTTTTTTTGTTGTATTTGATTTGGCAATTAAATGTTTTTTTTTCCAGTTAGTGGAAGCCTTAAAATTGATTTTATTTTAATTTTACTCTGCTCTTATTTACCTACAATCGAAACAGATGAAAATTTCTACTTTTAAAATTACCGTTAGGAAGAGAAATTCAGGGTTTTAACTTAAAAACCGTATGAGAGAAATAAAAGTTTTTTACAGAATTTTTCCCCACTTAAAGTACTTTAATATGTTGCGAGTGGGTTTAAGAGAAATTAGAAACCCCTTACCTACCTACCGAAAAAAGGTTTTTCCAATTGCTGAAGTAAGTTCTTAGGCTACAAATTACACCATGGGAAAAACAGAAAAGTTTCACACGTGTTATGTGCGCGAAGCTTAATAATAAATATTACAAAATAAACGAACATGTCTAATGACTTTAATTTGTAAATGCGATTCTATAATTGTTTGTAATATATTTTTTCATTTCATCAGTCTGTTGTGATTTAAGTTATTTTTAAGCCAGCAAATCTTTTTGGCAATAAATATATAACAACTCTTTTAAAATAGAATCGTAAGTCATAAATAAATATACAGAAATATTCAAAACACAGCTCGTCAGCTTAAATATGCAAAATTCAAAGGCTTACTATTTTGTCTTTAAATGGATATCATTTTCATGCTATACAATTTTGCAGTAATAAATAATAAAGCAAAAATATCATTTCTTTTGTGTTAACTTAATTATAATGGAGTTCTAATAGATAAATGTGAATTCGATGAATATAATTATTTTTTCACATATTTTTTAATCCATGTCCACTCCCAAGGTGTAGCAAATTGCATCCTAATGGAGATACCACAAAAGTTTTTGTATGTCAACTACTTGTTGCTTAGTCGCTCATTCACACTTTTTCCTACTAGAGTAGGAGATATAAGGATTGGACTAAAACAGAACTATTGGTAAGCTAATCACTCTCATTACGCAGTTATTTTAGGATCAAAAAGAAGGAAGAGATTTTTCTGGCATCAAAAACACTCATACCTTCGAACAGAAATCGATAAATCAATTGAAAAAAAAACTCTTTTTACTAGGACTTAAAGCCTTAAGATCCGCCAATGAAGCTAACGAAGTTGATTACTGGGCCAAGGACTGGGACTGGGACTGCTTTTCTACTATTGTTTGAATTTCTTATATTTAATAATCAAACAAGAGCATTGCTCAAAAAGAGCTAGAAAAATAAAATAGATTGACTTTTACTATTTGCTCTACTGGTGATTTATTTTATCGAAAGTGTGCTGTAACAACTTTTTAAAATACTTTTTAATTGCCATAATGCTTTTATTATCCACTAGTTTCATTTTAATTATTATTTAGCTGCGGGATATTCTTGCTTGATGAAATTTTAATTGTTATGAAATTTATTCGCAACATTTTTGAGCGAACATCCCTTCAAACTAAAACAAACGACAGCGCTGACTCGGGGTGGCGTGACGTCACTTCCTGCGAGTAATGAGGTGCTGCACATAAAATTATATTTTTGTCTCTCAAGTCTTATAAAAGAGGGGATGAACTTTCACGTCAATTAAAACGCTTATTTTTCTAACCATCTCAATTTCTGTTACATTTCATACTAAAATGTTATAAAATATAATAAAATAATTATACATCTTTTAATAATAAAAATCAAATACGTTTACGTATTGACGGTGGAAAGGAAAATATACGTAACTCACAGTTTTATAAAAAACATTTTTTTTTGATAATCACAGAGTATACATCTTGATTTGATAGACGTTCTATCAAAAGGATGTTAGTTGAAACTTCCGAATAAGTATCTTAATTTAGCTTTTAAGTTTGAGTAAGAAAAATAGCGCCGTACGACAATTGCAATTGCGATTTTTTTTGGAAAAATTAATAAATTAATTTTGAATCGTTCAAACTATAAGTTCAAACGAAAGGCAAAACCCGGGTCGTTAGTGACAAAATCTGTAAGAATGTACATAGTTTGAACGATTCAAATTTAATATTGAGATTCAACCGAGCACCTTCAGTCGAAATCTTAAATTATAATATAATAAATTAATATTAAATAAAGTCAATTAAAACCAGTTTATCAGTCTCTGTCCACTTCAAGATTGTGTATATTTCATAATTTTACTTTAGCCCAAAATCATCTTAAAGTGTATTTTGTATCTCTTGTAAAATTTGTAATGTGTGGGTTACGTCTTTTTTTCTTTCCACAGTCGGTATGATAACGATTGTATATGTTTAACTTGAAGGTTTTAATTCATGGATTAGTATTGTTAACTAGAAAAAAAATGTAATATACCTATTTTTTGTACCATGTCCGCTCCTAATGTGAAACATGTGTACTCCTAAAAGTGTTTATCTCAACAGAAGTGTTTCTACGATAACTGCTCGTAATTAGTTGCCCAACCACATTTTTTTTCAAATAGAGTATACGGTATACACAAGTATACGGCTAGGTCAGGAATAGTGGTTAGCTTATCGCTTTCGTTATGCCCCGTTTTTATGATTGGGTGGGTAAGAGGGCGGAATTTAAGTCATCACATACATCCATGTATTCAAAAATAAATTCACAAATCGATTGAGAAATCAATAAATAAAACTATCCGTACTGGGATTCGATCTCGTGACCTCCGTAAGTTAAGCTAACGACGTTGACCACTCGACAACGCTGGCGGCATATTTACCTATGAACAATTTTTTTCTTTTGTTTTAGAAAGCTTTTATCAATTTATTGTTAATAATTATAAAGTTGCATTAATACAATATATAATTAAATAAGAGTTATAAAATTAATATAGTAATCGAAATACTAATAAAATCTGCAGTTCCGACAGTGGTGTGGTATAAAAAACGAAATTACTAATGTATGTAATAGTGTTTGATTTTTAAATAAATATATTATACTAATCCCAAAGGTTAAAATATAGCATTATCCACGTTTTTTAATCAAATATTGTGCACGTTTATTTGAAACTAGTTCTGATGATGACGTAAGACTGAAATATCTAACGACTTATGATAAGCTTTAAAGTTTTATCAATTTGACGAATGCTTATTGTATTGTCCTTTTTTCACATTAGATATAAGAATCTGAATTTAAATTCTTCGAATTGATAAGACAATCATGAATTAGTTATAGAAAAGTGAAAAAATAAATTGAATTATTATATTTACAAGGCTTTCGAAATTATAACGGATGATAACACCTGCGTTATTATAACAAGAATGATATTCTATTTCAATCGCATACAATTCATTGAAATGTTAGCGAATACACCTGTTACCTGTAGTAAAATTGTTTAGAGTAAAAGGGTATGCCATTATAATATTTTTAAAAATTGAGACATAATTAGTAGGGCATCCAATCCCGCACCCTTTTTTTGATTCATATTTTTTTCAGAATTTGGGCTTTTGGGATGCCGGGATTGATCACTTAAAATTGTTTGAAATATCAACTGAAAAAAAAATGTCAACTTCTCTAGGTCCTGACAATTATTCTCAACTCAAAGACTTTTTTTATTTATCTCAATCACTTAAAAAGGTACGTCTGCCAGTATACCTATTGAATTTTTATAAAAAATCTTTTTCACTTTTTTTCGGGATTTTGAGGGTGCCGGGATTAGTAATAACACGATTCTGGAATTACAGGATCGCCAAATTGGTTGCACTGATGCCGGGATTGAAAACCTTTATATAATCATCAAAATACTTCTAAAAAACATCAAGGTAAAAAAAATATTGCTGAATAGCTATTTTCACGCTATTGAGTATGGGTGATTAAATGTTTTTATCATGTTTGTATTGCTTCCAAATTGTTGTCAATATCGAAACTGATTTCTTTTAAGTCTTTGCAAACCTTTAAATAAATGAACAAGACGACCAATAAAATTACAAATGTATTTGTGTATCTATGAAAGTATTTATACAACGAACGGAAAATTTTTTGAACGTTTTTTGACACTTTGTACTACAATTCCAAGAAATAGGAACTTCTTCCGGTGAAATAAATTAAAATATAAATTTTACGACTGAACGATTGTTGCCAGTAAAAGGACGGCTAAATATATATTTATGATATGACAGTGAAAACAATGCCTAGAGATAATGTGAAACTAATTGACCATAAAATCGTCTGAGATAGAAACAGTGTTACAGCTTAATTTAAGGGTTCGGATGACAGTGCCTAGCCCACAAATCTTGTAGCATGTAACCCCATTAATTGTACGCCTTCTTTAACCTTGGCGTGATTGTTATTGTTTGAAAGAGTTTACTGGAAATAATTAAAATTCAATAATATTATGCTTAAAGCAGCAAAAATACAGCGTCAATACAATGTCAATTGTTTATTGATTTTATATGAATGAATTGTTTACCTTCCACAGTGATATGCTGGGTATGGCTTCGTATATAATGTTGGTTTTTAAAATATGGTTTATTTTAAGCTATCGTAATTCCGAGATAAAATTTGTACACGATCACAATACAGGCGGACCCCTACTTGCGAACATTCTACTTTCGCACAATTCGCTATTTCGCACATTTTTAGAAAATCGTTATTTTTAGATTTTTTGGCGATAATGCAGAAATGTTTTGTTTCGGCAAGTAACGCCTGGTTTGCCAAATTTAAAACGAGGTATTATTACTATTTACATAATATTAAATTCATTGGAGAATCGGCTGATGCGGATAGAGATACCGGGAAAGACTTTATTTTCTCATTGTCCAAAATTATTGAAGATGGAGAATATACCTTATGTCAAATATTCAATGTAGATGAGACTGGTTTATTTTGGAAGAAAATGCTTAATCCTACATCCTTATTAAAGGAAAAATCAGTTTCCCCTGGGCATAAACCTTCTTAAAACCGATTGACATTGCTTCTTTGTGTAAATTTAGCTGGTGATTTAAAATTGATGCTAATAATAGTTTGGCAAGCAGATAATTCTATAACATTAAAAGGGAAAGATAAATACAACTAAGGATATATAAAAAACGTTTTGAAAAAATTGCTGGGATCACAAGATTGAATAATTGTGAATCCTGAAATATCAGAACTGCATACGGGTCCTGAATTGGATGCCTTACTGTGTCTGCACATTCCTGAAGCATGTGGTCAGCATTCTGAGTCGTATTGCTGAGCTATATACTTACCGTCCAAGCTGGAAGAGCTTTGCAACGAAGTGGCAAATACTTATTATAAATTGACTGGTATATAAATTTTGAAGGAGTCGCATAAGGGCCAAATATTCTACAATGAGCGAACTCAGTTAAAAACCATTATATTTTATAGCAAACCTACACCGGTCTTGTTAATATCGCCAGATAGGCTACTCACAAGCTTAAAAATGTAGCCATTATTGGTATTAAATGAATAAATGGATCATAAATTACAATTTGCTATAAAATAAATAATTGCTGTATTTTATTGGTCGTCAATAACCCGGATACTAAAAATTGGTAAAGAATACGAATCCAGAAATTTTGTTTAAACAATAACAAACCAATTTACTATTTACATTTACGCAGTAAAGTAATAATTAACATGGCGGCACGTGTATAGGGTAGTTCCCAACCTCGGACAAAATATTCCCTATTTACAACACGAGCAGTGTCTGTTGAAAACATTTTCACAACGGGTTACAAAATTTGTGATGTTCATTTACCCCTCTAGAGAAATTGAGAAAACTATACGAATATTTTTTTTGTTGTTGTTTTATATTTATTTTACTGTACATACACAGTTTTTAATGAATGAATATTTCCAAATGTTTTGTTTTATTTCACCGTAACAGAATTTAATTATTAAAATTGTCAACATAATTGAAATATACACTGAAAGATACTTTATTATTATGTCATTAATTCCCAAGGCTGTATGAATTTATTACTCGTAGCGTGTCATCCAACTTACCTTATCTAGCACACTCTCACGTTTATTTTATTTTACTATGTTTGTATAGAAATGCACTTTGTCATATACTTTTTCGACTAAAGCGATGTCAAAATAAAATTATAATCATCATCGATAATTTTTAATTGCATATTCGTGTTTATTATCAGTCTTATCGTAAACACAATTTGATTATTTTTTTATACAGAGCACAAACCGATCAATAATGATGTCTCAGATGAGTTTTTCATCATATTGTAATTGGCTGTTGACGTTTTCTGCTTTGATTAGTAAATATTTAGTACCACGATCGCTCAAAATGGAGAGCATATGGAACCTTAGTGGAGGTATGTCAACAGAATTTGTTTCACGTTTTTTAAACGACCGAGAGAGCTAAAAAACAAAAAACTGTTTATTCAAAGGATTTGAAAATCAATGAGCAAGAATTTTTGAAATCAAAAACAAAACTATCAACTCCAAATTGCGAAATTTTCACGATTTTGTGATGAATGATCAATGCCGGGAAAAAAAGTCCGGGATTGGATGCTCTAATAGTGCACTCTGGAACTAAGGTATTGATATTTATTCATAGAGAGATAGTTGTGTACTATAAATTTTACCACCGTGATGAATCAACTTTTCTTCGTGTTATTGTTGAAATACCCTCAAAGAATCTTTTCTGAAAAAACATTCGCAGGGTCTTGAAAGTCTTGGGAGTGATTAATAATATTTTAAGAGCGCGAGAAATTTAACATTAACGGCTAAAATAACCCTTTTAGGATTAGAGAGATTGTTATTTCAAACGGCGCATACAATTTATTTTATTTTCACAAAAGTGATATTACAAATGTGAAGATAAAATTCATACGTAAATTCTGAAATTTAAATATTTGTTAGAGTATATAGGAAACAAATTTTGGGCTTTGATTAAACACTTATTTTATGCCTAGATTAAAAACCTCGTAGCTACAAAGACTTTAAATTAGAAGGACTCTTGGAAGATGTATTGACATTATATAATAATACAATTTAAAAAATAAAAACCATTGTTTGTATGTAGACATTAATTTAGTACATACAGTATTAGAGAATCTTATTTAACGTTGTTAAAGCCCATTAATTTTGCTTTTTTAATTTGTAATGCAAGGTTATTGAAAATAAATATATCGTTTTAAATGTATTAGGTGCAATTTTTGCACTTCATTACAAGTGACATTAGTCAATACCAGTTTCATAAAAAACTATTCGTTTCACACTTAAATTATGCAACAACATTACATAAGTAATATGACTTCTTGTATTTTTTCACATGTAATTGATTTTAATGCAGAAGTACTCGGATACATTTACGCTAAGAAAATAACTTTTCCATCTTGTATTATATTATATTTACATATGTGACGTATATATCATTGCACTAAGCAATGTTGTAATCGTTAACATGTATTCCAGTAAAGCTCCATAAATGCAAGGCGTACGCGCTCCAGTTAAGAATCACTGGTTTAAAAACATCATGTGCAAACTGATTGAAAGATTTGTTTTCAGATAATTTTAAATTAGATCATTATTCTGTCAAAGTAACCCAAACATTTTTAGTAAAAACAGAAAATCAGAGTAAAATAATATAATAAGTTAAGGCGTCAAATTTGAATAATTTTAAATGTCTGTCAGTACAAACCAGAATTAACGGTACTATCAACGGTTGATCTGGGACTAGAATACTAATGACTTGAGTTAAAATTTGATCTGAAACACTGATTAAGCTGTGACAAAAAATGACTACGGAAAATCTGCCTTCGTTTTATATTTCTGGAATCCGAGTCCTTGTTTACAGTAATTAACGTTGTGCTAGCCACGATGTCGTTGCGAGGTTATTAGATTAGGGCAAACCTTGCGACAGCTGTGAGGAAGCCAGTAGCTTTGGGGCATTGAACAAGGTGGGAACTCAATTACTGGCAAGGAAAGTCTGACGGTTCTGGTGCAAATTAGAGAGAGATAAATTGGCTATCGGTGGCCTTTTCGTTAAGCTGTATATTACTATAGCAATCAAGTTAATACATATTACATATCGCCTACGGGTTTGACGGTTAGTTTGTAGACATTGTTGAAAAATAAATATCGAATTTGCTAGGTAAAATGAATCAAGGTTTTGTTTGGAAATCACATTTTTTTCAACTTAATACACCAGATATCAAAAGGACTTAAGCTACACATACCAAATAAGTACATAAATTTAGCTTTTAAGTTTAAAAAAATAAGGGTCTGTGAAAATTGCAACCACAAAAAAGAACCTTCATAAAAAGGTTTTTTTAAACAACGTATTAAATTAATATTACATTAGGTAAATAAAACACCTGTCTTTTTGCACCTCAATGTTTTGTTTATTTAATAATTTGACATAAATTAATTTTGTATAAATAGCACTGTTTATATATATTTTTCTTATCAGTTGACAATGCTCGCAATGAGCAAAACCGGTCCTGACCCATTAAATAAAGTGGAAAGGACAAAGGAGTATTGTGTTTTTATTAATATAATGTCTTTCCAGCAATTATTGACAGTGAACATCCAAAAGTGAGTCATGACCAACGTTCCCTCTAAGCTGCGCGTGTGCGCGGCCGCGCAGCAGTTGGGAACCCCCCGCGTACTCATTCCGGGTTGGCGCGCACTCCAATGCAGTTGTTTAATTAATATTTGATCGGTCCGCGCAACCTTTGAAATTTCCGCGCAGCTAACCCTAGCTTAGAGGGAACGTTGCTCATGAAATAATGTCAGTTAAAGTTCATCCGTGCACTTGAGCACCTGAAGATGCTGAAAGGCGAAATCTGGGTCGTTAGTGACAAAACTTATGTGAATGTATATATAATTTACAATTTCGACTGAAGGTGCTTGATGGAAATTTAGCTTTAGATTAGAATTATTTTCATAATGTACGTTTCCATTATAATTTTGGCCGAACGCGACCCGGGTTTCGCCTCTCGGCATCTTCCGGTGCTATTTAGTGCGCGAATGCACTCGAACTGACTACTGACTCGAACTTGTCAGTTCGAGTGCATTCGCGCACTGAATAGCACCGGAAGATGCCGAGAGGCGAAACCCGGGTCGTGTTCGGCCAAAATTATAATGGAAACGTACATTATGAAAATAATTATAATCTGAATGTATATAATTTGACTTTGGCCAAAAATAGTTAAAAAACGTTTTCTGTAAATGAATCTGTGTGCGTTGATCCTTTTTATATAAAAACACAGTCGGTATATATGCCATAATGGTTAACATTGTTGGACTTCGTGACGGGCTCGAGTCTCAGTACAAGCATATGGCACATAGGCCATGTGTTCCACACTAAGAGCGGACACGGATCAGAAAATATACAAATAAAACGTTTGAATGTTGATCGGATGTTGAGAGTGTATATGAATTTCCCTTAATTTTGTTATTAGAGTAAGTGTACTGATAATCCATTATAGAGTATGAACCAACCAAATGATTTTGAGAAATGCTATTTTTTCATTTTCTTAAAGCTCGAAGATAGTTTTCGATTTGGAAACATTTTTCTTTTCTACTAATGGGCCCTAACCTAACCTAACCTAACCTTACACGCTCACGATTTTTATCTATTTAATCTAAAATATAATTGATTACTTTTCTTTCTTTTTTACTAACACCATGTTTTTCACGTATGTCATATTAGAAGCCAGTTGACGGATCTGTGCGGTTCAACAATGTCATGGTCTGGAGAGGTGTATTCAGAAAATTTTTGTATTATTTTGAATTTTTATCTTCTCATTCAAAACTTGATGTAAATAAGTATATACATTGCCACCTGCGTGATCAAGTGGTCAACGTCGTTGGCTTCAGTTGCTGAGGTCATAGAATCGAATTCCAGTACGGACAGTTTTATAAATTAATTTTTCAATCGATTTATAAATTTCTGTTCAAAGTCATGTATATATGCGGTGTCTTTAATTTCATCCTTCTACCCATTCTATCCTGAAAACGGAGCGTGGTGAGATCGATTAGCCAACCAATAGTTATGTATTAGCCCTATCCTTCTGTTCTTACTCGCTTTGAAAGAAACGAGGTTGAGCAGCTGACTAACAAACAGTTCTCGTAGAAACATTTATGTTATTTATTTTAAGCAGAATTTGCATTGTCTAACGTTGATTTGTCCAATAATGTGACCTTGTTATACTGAGTTAAAAACACGTTGCCAGTATAAAAGCAAAATTTTAAAAATATTATTTTTTAAGTTATATCGTAACAATAATCGAAAAAAATATTTGAGTCACACGCCAAATGATATTTTATTCGAATGTGATTGCCACACAAAAAAAAAACTATTGAGTTAACGTTTTTTGCCACGACCACAATATACGTGTATGATAAAAAACTTAAGTTCATATAACGGCAGTTATTGAATTAGTATCTCAAAATATTTTCTTGGCAGAGTGACGCAAAATGGTTTGTCTAGACATAAGAAACTCTCTTATAATGCTGTTTTTTTAAGATGGGAAGTTTTTTTCTATCTTTTCATAACATCGATTTATGTATAAGTAAAGAAGGAGTTAATATATGATGACCGAATTACTACTTTTTCAGCTGCTTAATGATGCGAAGAATAACTTTCCAAAAATGAATGAATGTATGTTTGTTTGTTTGTCCCGTATGCGTTCCTATACCGTCCATCCAATTGCGATAAAACTTTGGTGAGTTGTTGTGCAGACGCCTACAAAGGTTTATAAAATAGTACAGCTATCGGTAGGCTGCCAATACGTTAACAATGGGACTCGCTTTATATCAAAGCAATTCTCGATGTTCTGGGGAAGCAGTGAGTTTTTTTTTATCACTATTGTACAATTTTATGCAATACTATATTGTGTATCCAAAAGTACTTCAATAAACACAATTAAAATACGAACACTTTCTTTCTTTGAGTGACATTGCAACGCATGCCAGGTACTCACTAGTTTAAAATAAAGCATATCTATAATTTTATATATTCTATGTTTTCAAGAAAATCCTAATTTAACGTATATTTAACGTAATAACCGTGTATTAATGTACATTCTTATCAGTTGAAAATGGTCATGGTGAGCGAAACCGGCTCTAAGCATATAGAATTACAAAAGAGTGTTTTATTTTTTTAATATAATGCCTTTGCAGCGAGTATTGACGGTGAACTGCTTTAAAGTGATCATTATATGTATGAAGTTTTTTTAAGTAATAGTTTATTTTAAGTTAAAAATTAAGAGTTTGGGTATAAATTTTCTAGTAGTTGATCACTTTATTTTCAATATATGAAACATTGGTATGAAAGAATGGTAAAAAAATCATATATACATGGACTATTGAATAGAAACTAATGAATTTATGTGTGCTATGTATATTTGGCTTGTTCGTGTAAAAACAGCTAAACATATTTTTTACACGGCTGCATGAATATTGAAAAGCATAACAAATTATATATGCTATACGGCTCAACGAGCAAGCACGTTGATGTTTACAATTACTAAAAAAAGGGAGATAGAACTACCGTCACATTAAAAACATGTTGACTAAGGGTGGCGTTAATTACTTTTGTATTCTTGATTCATAAACGGAAATGGTTTTTTATTCGATTAACGGCCGCAAGATGGCCGTGTCGTCAAACACAGCTTCAGGCGCAAACGAATGCGATAAGAGGTTGGGGATTTGGAAAACTCTGTTGTTGAAATATGAATTATACAACTCCTAAACGAGATTAAAATTTAAACTTTTATTAATTTGAAATTTTAATTTTACAATTTAAGTGAATTTGGATTCACACTACTAAGAATTCTTGAGATTTAATTATTCGGTGGATAAGTATTTAAATTCCGACGGTGTAGCGTTAGTGAATATTAGATAATCCTTAGCTTTCATGCTCAGTATTAAATACAAAGCTTTGTTTGAATCTTAATTTTATGTTTTCGTCGTTTTGGTTTGCAATAATTAGCATAATCTACAAATTAAGGTTTTGGCCGTTAATTTAAGGGGGTTTTCATTAAAGTTACATTCGTTGTTTGAACATAGGGCGTCAAAATTATGAAATCAATAATAGAATTTTTCATACAAAATTTGACAATAACCGTATTTCAAAACTGTTGTTTTATTATGATTAAAATCAATTTTACTTTATAAGATATTAGTCCTAATATTATTATGTTTGGCAAAGCACTAATGTTGAAGGCATCACGAAGCAACGGACACGTTTCTCAATATACAAACATTTCGGCTAGTTTAATATGCAGTTACGTGGTAAAATTGTAAGGCAACATATGCTTTTAATATGCTTTTATGTAATTTGATTTATTCTTTAGTGACCGTTGCTATGAGTTTTTCTGTAATATTTACTTTTTAAAACTAAAACTTTATTAAAAAATCTATAACTACACGATTTTGGTGACTTAAATGTAGTTTTTATTCACAGAAAATATGTTTTTTTTCTTTACACAAAATATATATATTTATATTATCTAATTTTTTTTATATCAAAATATATTTTTAATACATATCCACTTTCTACTTGGAGCATATTATCAATACATTTAGACTTATATGACCCTTGTCAAGCTTCCGATTTTCTCTCTAATCATCCAAGCGTTCCGTAAGTCCACCAAATACATCGTATGGATGGTCATCAGCAGCTTTCTGGAAGACAAAATCCATCCGATTAGTAGATAGACAGGTGATGTTCACTTTAAATAAAGAAAGTTTGATCGCTATATTTATATAATAAGACATTCGTGTATTTCACAAATTCTAAATATAATAAGGTAACTAGTATTGTATTTGTTCAATTTGTAATGTGTAAAATTATAATTCTAGAACACAACGAATCTAATTGACAAACATTATAAAAAAAAAAAAATTTACGACAACTCTTTAAGTTGTGATTATAATATCTATAAATCGAACACAAACTAATTGTAGTACTCTCAATCATAATGATAGTGCTAACTGTCGATTCATGGTCAAAAGATATTTTATTTTTACGAATACTATTCTAAATATTTTTTTCTCTTTGTGAAAAAAGAAAATAATTCACAAAAATAAGCACTATTGAAAGCTCAGTAGTCAAAGAAAACTTAAAATAACTCTTTGTTATCGAAAGCAAAAAAATGAATCTACATTTTCCTACTACACTTTGTACGGGGGATCGGAAATATACGTGTCAAGAGAAATACTTGAGTCAAGGGGTTGGGATCAGCATTTTTTCCCTGTGTTAGTAAACCAGCATCGACGTGAAAAGATTTGTAGTAGTATTCCACAAGCATAATATTTTCATTCATTTCACTATTTGTAAATAAACAAAAAATATTTTTCCCGTTTTTGTATTTTAGTTTTGTTTATTTACTAAAAATATTCAAATTGAGGTATGTAGAATATTTTTTACTTCATAAATCACATAAAATAATTATTTTAAAGCTAGTCTACCATAATTTTGATAGGTAGCCAGATAATAGATTGATTAACTTACTTTTCAGAATATTGAATGATAAAAAAGTCTGGCGAGAGACTAATGATTGGAAAATCATTCTTTATACACCCATTTCATAAGGGATGAAATCGTCACATACGTCCAAGATTTTGGTAATAACTCATATTTTGATAGATAGAAAAAAATCATTGCTTATAAAATAACAAACAGCATTCATTCACAACAATAGATAACAGGTATTGTAAACCTACTCATGAAGGAAAAGAGAATTTTTTATACATATTATTCTTCTGCAGATAATAGTAACCACAAATACGGTGTTCAAGAAAAACTGTCATATTTTGATATTATATACTTAAGAAACTGTAGAAAACTTTATTTCAAAGATTGGTGTATTCCGTCACAATTTTATTTACATGTCGATGGGATAGTTCCATAGAACGATAAATCAAAAAATTGATGTTATGAGTTAAATTATACATTATATTCGAATACCACTCTCCTATAAGAATCCATGAAAGTACAACTAGAAAAAAAAGTATTCTCTCGATAAGAAAATGTTTTAATATGGAAATAAATAAATATAAACAATCTTCTCTCAGTTCAATATAAATACAACTCGCAATATCATGTTATGGTTTTGTCAACATTTTCATAAATTTGAATTTATTTGAAATAAATGACTTAGTGACTTGCTAAAAAGATGAGACAAATAATAATTATCATTTTTTTGCAACTCTGTTTAGATGTGTAAAACGGTCTGCCATGTTTTAAAACGACCAACTTCTAGTTGTAGCACTATCGACACCATATTTAGAAAACCAAGAAACGTCTTGAGCTTGTATGAAAGATATTTTGTATTCAGATTATATATTTTTTATAAATCTAAGTAAAACCAATAGTATAAAAAATAAGATTAGAAAAAGTATATGTATTCACAGAACGAATATTTTTGATTGTTCTTTAAAGCTATAATATAAATGCATGCCATCCTCCCTAAATATACAATAGCTATATATAGATCGTGACAAAACAGCTTAGCATACATAATATATATATATATAAAAAGAAGCACGAAAGGATCAAAAAAGGACTTGGAAAAAAGCGTAAAATTTCTGCTTTATAAACACTTTGCCGTAATACTAAAGTGAAATAATTTTTAAACGATGTTTTACGCTTGAAATCATTTTTATTGGTTGCTTATAAATATTATTTTTCTGTTTATTACGTACAATGTTTTTTGAATCTTAAATAAATAAACATCAAAACAGTGAATCTATCCTGCGTATTATTTTATTTTAATAATATATGTATGTACATTAAAAAAATATATTAATAAATAGTTTGCAATGAACATCAGGAATACTAACATAATTTTCTAAAACATATGTTTGAAAAAAATATCGTTAGAAATTAGAAAGTCCATAAAAAATAGTATTCTTCTGAACTCACTCACGTCTACATGATGTCGACATCTGTGAAAATACTATCAATGCTACCCTCAGTGGTATCTTCATTAGCAGGCAGGTTAAGTTACTTGGGAAAACTTATGTCATAAATGTTACACCCGCCACAATCTGCTACCGACCGCATTCTGTAATATAACAGCGCTTTACATCCCTAAAATACGGCGTACAAATTGTGAGATTTATTATTTAAATACTTTATAAGTAGTGCACAAGTTACAATAAATTATTATGTCGTGTTTTCTTCAATAATATGATTTTAAAAGTTTGAAAATTACTACTTTCAGACCTATATGGTATTCTTTGATTTTAATATTCATGTTTGAATTTGTCTGATATACACAGCTTGACAGTTTGTAAATACCACTTTGACTTAATGATGCAACTCTTTATCGCTGAACTATTACACTATAAAAGTTTTTATGTGTATTAACTAGGCAATGGCAAATATTGCCAAACCTTACTATACAACCAATAGAATAACACAATTATATCAACCCAAATTGTTTTTCATTCCTCTTATTTGTCACATGGATTCATATTTTATATATGATTATGTATTATTTAGTATAGTTTTCCGTTTCAGTATTTTTCAATGTATGAATATGTTTATATGAAGAAGCTTATCTTAATTAGATACCACATTTATCTTAAGTTGGATTATGATAATGCTATTTGGAGAGAACTTCTACGTTTTTGGCACCAATGTAGCACCGTGGCTGGCGTCGTAGCATCGTTTGCTCTCATGTATGCAGCATACACTAAACTAAGCAAAATGTTTTTAAGTTCACATTTAAGGTGTTTACTGTCAAAACTTGGTGGAAAGGCATTGTATCAAATAATAGTAAAACACTCTTTTGTATTATATTTTCGACATATTCGGCAGTAACTTTGTGAACGTTCATTTTTAATAAAACATTAAATTTTATAACTTTATTGTTTTTCCTCTGTTTTGTAGTTATTCCGAAATAACTTATTTGAATCAAGGTTAAACATTTGAAAATGCTAATACTAATCGAAACCGGTCCTTATTATAATTTATAATTGTAGAATAAGTACAAAGAGTGTTTAATTATTATTATATGTATTGAAATTGTTTACGCGGAATGCAACTCCAAGTAAATTTAGTAAAACAAATAATTAATAAGTAAAATATTGTTAGTTGTTAATAATTCTTGTTGAAAAAATCAATTTGCTAGTTAAAATTTTTTGTTTTTAAAATGAAAATATTGTTACTTTACTTTTGGAATATTTCTTACTCAGTTATATAACGAGATGATAAAATACGACAAAATGTGTTTATCTGTTATATGTATAATCTACTAGACTGGACAATGTCTAAAGTGATATGATTAACTGACTTCACCATGGATTACGTATTTATAGAGTTATATTGTTTTGCAAAAATTAAAAGAAAATTAGTGTACCACATTATAAAATAAATCATGTAGGAAACAACACTTTTTGACGTTCAATTTCACTGCGACTCAATATGTCAACAAAAAACTGTATAAATTGATTATTAAGGTCATTGACGATCATTAAGTGCTTCTTTATGGCGACCATTTTTTATTAAACAGTTTACATTACGACTTTTTTTATTTTTAAGTATTTTTTTAAATGTATTATAAAAAGTTTCTTCGTTTAAATTTTGCCGTTGGTATAAATAATTTAAAGTTTGTATAATTCAATCTGTAAGAAGTTATATATAAATTATTTCTTAAAATAAATAAATAATTGTAAGCTTAACTCTAAGATGCACATACATTCCAAATATAAGCTTGGTGCTTAAAAGCTGCAAAAAGCTTACGGGAGTGTGAAATCCAATGAAAGCTCTAAGTAGCCCTTGAAGGATTTCGCGTGACAAAACCACTTCACCTATTTACGCGGATTCTTTACACGTGCTACTTTTTAAAATGTCGACAGAATTTATGAGTTTCTGTTTTTTTAGTATATTTTTTTCAATTGTATCTAGAAATAAGATTTTTGTTTTTATAGTTGTAATCCTTTCTCCTCAGGCAAATTCTTAACTGCGAAATTTACACAACGTATTTAGAATAATAAATTATTTCGAAAATGTATACTACGCAATTAAAGATGACAGTATCGATTTTACCAAAACCGGGATTCCAATATCCATGATACTCTATCAATACCAAAATACCGGTATTTCGATTTAAAAACAACCATTTTTTAATTTTGAATGTACAAAAACAATCACACATTTTCACAAGATTGTATTAATGTTAACCGACACAAAAATTGTTGAACTTTTCACAACGTAAGTAATTTATGAAAATCACCCGTTTATATTTTTTTGTGAAGATTGTATTCTATATAAAATGTCTGAATAATTATTTTGATTTACTTGTTCGGTATTGCGATCCCAATTGACCGTATTTGTGTGCATAGTTAAAACATTTTTTTTTATAAGACCAGTATTGTCTGGTATTAAAATCATATGCTTAATTATTTTACTTAAAATATGTATAAAATCTTAATGAATTAGTCATATTTATGAAGTATACAAATTACATGCCAATAGAGTTAAAATATCAAATCTATTGAATAATCCTCGAATACAATTTTATTTTATAAAAATAATATTGAACAATAAAAACTAGCTTTCATTTTAGTTGGATATAACACCCAATGGTGTATTGATCTTTAAGCTTGTTGTAATTTACTTATTATTGAGGCCTTGTGTATGCAACGATATAATGAAAGCAGATACGACATGAACCACTCCCACACAGACGATACAACGTCTAGAGCAGGTTGTATACATAAGGCTGTATCTGTCGCCATGGAGACGACTGGATGGAGATATGTGATGAGATACCCCAGGGACGCGAAAGCTTAGTAGTTTGCCTCAGAGGTATGGAAATCTAGGTCTCCGGTTCTAAAAGAATACCAAGAATTGGCTCGTATACATTTACATCGACATACAAATAATATTCTTTGAATTATATTTTATTTGATGAGCATTGTTTTTTTTTTGTCAAAACGTTTTTCTTTCGTTAATAAATTTATCTTTTAAATTGGAATTATTCTAAAGTGCCTAATTCGGTTTGCGTGCTAATAAGTTCCGTTATATTTTGGTTTAAAATTTTAACATAAAACTAAACTACTGTCATTTATAGTTTTTTTAAAGTTTTCATTTAAAATTTTGACACTTTTAATACCATTTTAAGTATTTTAGATACGATCAATAATATTGCATTGATAGGTTTTCATTCTACAGATAACAAATCAATTAGATTTCAAATGTTGTAGAACATGATATTGTTTTGTATTGGAATTAATTGATTTACTGTAAGACGATTCATCAGTTTTTCTTTTATAAATTTGCTTTAAATATTATTAAAAAATATAGTCTTTAAATTTAGTCTTTTTAGATGCTGGTATACTTTTACTACTTACGAAACTAATATAGGAATTTAATATTGATTAATGTCTATGGCATAGTGGTCAACATCGTTGGCTTCTATGCTGGACCTCACGAATTCGAATCCCAGTTTGCGAATCGATTTCTGTTTGCAGACAGGTTTGGAATGTCTGAAAATTCACTCCCCCACCATTTCGATCGTAAAATAACGAGATGTAGTGACAGTGATTAGCCAACCACTAGTTCTGTCCTGCCTTATCCTTTCTATCCCTATTTAAGGATATAAGAAATAAATAGATTTATCATTTTTTTTTCTACAAAATGAATGTTGGTGACGTTTTTAACAGTTTTTTACAGTTAATTGAAAAAATACAGTTTTGAAAAAAATCATATGGCTTCATTTTTTTTATACATTTGCATAATTGTTTTTGATTTATAAACAGTTTCTTTAAATAATATTACATTTTGGGAGCTTGTTGTAAATTTATCGATAAAACATATTATAATTTGTAAAAATAATTAGAAATACTAATATTAAACGGAGAAAATAACGTGTTAGAAACGGAAAAATATTACTCGAAATTAAATACGACAGTAGTAATAATTGAGACCCATTACAATACGACCCGATTTTTTCAGATTTATATAATTTATATCTCTTAATAAAAAGCATGCTGCGATTGAAAGCCTGAAAGTAGCACGAAAAAGACCACACGCAGTACTTCTCAAACTATCAACAAAAAGAATTTGACATTATGTAAATTCCTTCTTGCCGAGTCAAAACACTTTATATGTATAAAGAAAAATCTTTTTGATGATTTGTTTTGACTGATTTATCTTTTAATTTTGGATGTGTCAACATTATCACGAATCGTGACCTCTCCCGATATGAACTTCTAATGACGACTTCTTAGCAGGTATCGCTCTACTTCGTTGTCGGGTTCAATGGCACAGTGGTCAGCGTTATTGGCTTCCGTGCTGGATCTCACGGGAACGTCCCAGAACAAGCAGCATTTTTTCAATCGATTATAGGTTTCTGTTCGAAGACATGAAATAGAAATTTCCTCCCGCCTTTCCAATCATCCAATAACTGGGCATAGCGAGAACAATTCGTTTACGACTAGCTCTCTCCTAGCGTTATACTGCGTATATCCCTACTACTAGAACTTTTTGGAAAAAGAGATGTTGAGCGACTGAGTAACAAACAGTTCTCGCAATAAAAGTTATGTTGAGATAACCCCATTAGGAGGCTATATGCTTCACATTAGGAGCGGAGATGGTTTAAAAAATCTTTCTACAATAATTGGTTATTACTCAGTCTACATTAGTGTTAAAATATTTTTTTTTATAATTTCCACACGTTCTTCTTTTAGATACTAATTCGGCATTTTCAGTTTACATCCTTTTGATAAAGCGTGTATCAAGTTGTACACATTGTGATTATCGAAAAAAAGCTGTTTTGAAAAAACTGTGGGTTACGTTCTTTTTCTTTTCCACAGTCGATATTATATATATATATACGTTGTGTTAGATAGTGCAATAAGAAGTTATTTGAAAAACGTAGTATGATCATTGAATAAGGTTACGTATAATAAATTAAGGGTCCAGCCACTCAAAGTGATATAACAGTTTGCAACTTTATCTTTTTATGATGATATGATTCTGAGCATGTATTTAATTGGTTTATTAGTGTATGTCTGACAATGTGGCTTGAATTTCATAAATTATTGTTACGCCTATCTCACTGTTAACCGTCCAAAATTAGATACGTAGAAGTTATGAAACTCACATTTAGGCCAGAGTTCTTCAACCTCCTTACATCCGCGGACCGGTAAACAATGCATAAATATTTAGCGGACCAGCGCCTACCAGATACACATATTTAAACACAGCCAGTTTACGAATAAATAAATAAAAGTAAAAAAAAACTCCAGTTTATTTCAAATATTTTATAAAACATTTTTTTCCCGTTGGTGAAACATATAAATGTAATAATTAGGCGTATTTATGACGATGTATATATAATTTGAACACTTATCTTATGATGCTAAAAATACTTCCGATATGTTGCTGACAATTAAAGAACCATGAAAAAAACAAGTTTTTAAAAAAATGTACGTCTTGGGTTTTCACCGTCCATTAAAGGGCAGGACGGTAAGTGTTGTAAAAACACGTTTTTTTCACTCGTTTCTTTAAGGGCCAGCAAAAAACCGGAAGTATTTTTTAGCACTGTAGGGGAAGTGCCGTCTGTTAGATTTTATTTATAAAGGCTTAAAATATTTTTTTATTTGTATGAAATTCTTTTGTCGCCTGCTGTGGCCCACTTGGTTAGAGCTTGCTCTACTGATCACGCAGGTCTAGGCTTAATTCCCGGTCAGATCACAGTGAATTTGAGAATTATTCAATTCAAAGTTGTGATCAAAGATTGCGTGTTTGTGATATCAATTCAGATCATTTCCTCTCCTCCCATCCTTCTGTTCCTTAAATAACTGGGTGTAGCAATAGCGATTAGCTAACCACTAGTCCTGTTCTAACTTTATCCTTCTGTCCCTACTACTCACTATAAAAAGTTCTCGTACTTCTGTTGAGATACTTACATAAAGAGGCCATATGCTCCACATTGGGAGCGGACATGGATTAATTGAAATTCTAATTATGACCGTTTTGACTTACGTTCAAAGTGGCGTAACGAAACTTGTTTTTAAGCTAAAAATTGACTGCACAACTTTACATGTTTGCTCAGGACAACTATTGAATCGTGATAATGTTACATATAATTTTATTTTTAATTAATTTACTATATAAATAATTTTAACTAAAATTAATTTAAACGTAATTTATTTTTGTCCAACATTTGTTGCTGCTTTTTTGTAATCAATTTTTTTCACTTTGAGTACAAAAAAGATGTTAGAGTTTCAAAAGTTATCGCGGACTGGCAAATAACTCTTGCGGACCGGTGCCGGTCCGCGGACAATAGCTTGAAGAGCACTGTCTGGCCACTTAAAATTCATGGCGCTGTTGGAGATCGAGTCACTTTTAACTGAATTAAATATTATATGACTCAGTTAAGAGGTAAAATATTATGTTTAGATATGGATACTTAAGTTATCACTCATTTAAAATTTTATGTGTGCCTATTTATTTTTTGCGCGAATAAAGCTTTTTTTTAAGTCAACCATATACGCATATTAAAAACCGTAAAGAGTATTTCGTGTTATATAATATAATATTTTCAACCGTTACGCATTTGTTTGATGGTATCTCTTTGAAGTTATAACCAATTTCCGGGGTTTTTTTAAATTTAAATGACGGTTAATTTTCCGTTTTATTTTTTCAGTATTTTTGCACAAAAATACAATTTTAGTCAAGCAAAAATAAAACATTGTAACATTTTTAGTAGATTAACGATTGCGTTGCCATAAAGACATCACATATTATATAAAACAATTCTAGCGTAGAAATTATTTGAAATTTATTAAAAATATTTGGCATTACTTGTAATGTCAATTCGCCAAATATTTTTAAAGTTTAAATATCATAAGATAAGTCATTCAAGATCAAATGACGGTAAATCGACAATACAAACACCCAAGTCTTAGGTCTCATATTACAGTGACATTGATTTTATCGGGAATCGAGCCCAAATTCCACCTGGTTGGTAGAGCAAACTCTTAGCAACTAGACTACAGCGGGTGACCAACAGGATGCCCAACCGGTGGCTTGTTTGGCTTTTTTGTGGCCCTCGAATTTTCATTTTTTTAAAAGTAAATCATTAAATTAAACAAATTTGAGCAAGCTTTTTGTTTAATTTAATGCAGAGTTAATAGGTTCATAAAACTAGGTTTACTACTAGGTTAAGAACTTATTGATTTAAAATCTCCGCCTGTACCTAAATATTCGACGTTTTTAACATCAGGGAAGATTTACTATCACTCGATTTGTAATGTGAAGTAGAAGATGTTTAGATGTGTTGCAGAGTATATTACCATTCCAAATTTTCACGGAACACCTATTTAGGTCCCACGGAACACCAGTGTTCCACGGAACATAGTTTAGGAAACCCTGTACTAAAAGATGATTCAACCGAAATAATCATTGTTAATTTTTATCTTGCTTAATTCGTTTGCCAAAATAAAATGTGAATAGTTTCCTATAAAGTTCTAGTTAAAAAATAGTTACCTGTATTGTGAAAATTAAGAAACTCGGTGTCAAAACAAATATCCATTTTTTATATTTTTTAAATAAGTTTGTATGCCAAAAAACTCAATTTATCATTATATATAATATATCAAATAATGTGTGGGAAATAAAACTAGCTTAAACGCTGCTAAAACCATCGTCAAAGATAATTATCGGTGTATAAGCTCATATTTTAAATGAATAATATGATATGGTTAGAAAAACACAATCGTCGATCATTATTTTTCATGATGTAATAGTATACTTCTCATCATAATAAAGTCCTTTTTTTCCCCAAGCGATAAATATTCATGGTAATATATATTTTTTTATAATAACGAAAAATTGTGTTCTTATGGTTCATGCGATTATCTCAAAACTCAATTTTTGAAGAATGTGAGTAATGATACTAGGCTTCTCAAATGCTTATTGTAAAACACCTTTAGCTTAGCATTCAAAATTTATCACTCTGAAAGCACACAACGAATATAAAATTTCTTGATAAGAAAATTAATTATTATTAAAATGTTGAGTCCGTTGTTCAGTGGTCAACGTCAGTGTCTGGAGTTACAGTGCCCATCAGCTCAAACCACAGTGCGGACATTGAAGAATTGTTATTGTTCAAAGATACTGATATCAATGATATCTGAAACTTCCTTCCACAAAGAGTCCCCGGAGAAATCTTCTATTGAAATTAACTTCATTAGGAGTCCAATTGCTCCACATTGGTAGAGTGCATGACATAAAGTAACATAAAGTAATGATACTAGAGAAATTGGTCTTTAAAATATTGTTTTTAAAGAGCTTAAAATCCATAATCCTAGACACAAAACAATTAATCCACAAAACGTAGCTCTTGGCGATTTCATGTTATTGATTCAAGCATTGAAATTCTATAAATGGATATTCTGAGAAAATATCTATTTTTGCTACAGGTTTTTTCCTTAGATGTGAAAAGTTCGATAATATTTTTGTCAGCTGTTGGAACATATTAATACATGTTATTAAAATGGGCATATTCTATATATTAAAGATTTATTCACAAAATATTTGTGTGGAAATGGCGGCAAGGAATTTACATAGCATATGTTTTATTAAAACTTGTTAACACTATTAATAATATTACACTTGTTATTACTGTAATAATACTAAAAATGAGACACGATAACAAAAAAAAAATATTACATAAAAAATAATATTTAGATAATGTATAATATTTAATAAAAGATTTTATTAAAAAGTTATATTTATACTTAGTGTATCTTGATTTGCAGCGACGCCTGTGAAGGAAATTCAAAGTTGTGGTGGAAAATTTCACTACAAATTTTCTATATATTTTAGACTCAAACCATCACAACCTGACAAATTTTCTTGTTTTCAATAGATGGTGTGTTTCACTTTTTTTCTAAGAAACTGTGTTTTTAATAAAGTAAGACAGATATGCCTGTATATTTAATTGTATAAATTTAACATAATATATCGTTTCAAACATAATTTACGATTGAAAAGGGAAAATCAAGTTAACATAACGTACTATGTTATATTTTTCTATTATTAAATTTGATATTGTTGTCATTTTGCCAAAAAATAGTTTGACTGTTTTCACTAGTTTTGAATAAACGAAATCTGTTTTCATCAAACATAAAATATACGTTACACACAAAAACATTAAAACTGCCCCCTTGCTGAACGGAAGTAATTCTGATCATCCTGTAAATCTGTGGAATAAGGTCATCAATTTTAATTTATTTTTTTATTCATAAAGCCTGTTTTAATTTTTTTATTGTATTTTTCACTTTTTGGTTATACATGCGTGAGAATATGTTGGTAAATTTCTCGTTTGAAAAGGTTATAAGCAAATGTAGCTTTCTTAAAACAATTTGCTTTTCTACTAAACTAAGATTGCAGAACTATTTAGCAAGAAAATCTTCATTTTGTGAGCAGACCAATTTTCATTATTATATATAGAAAATAATTGATTAAAATTCTGTTCAGAAGCAAATCCAGCTTCTCCACACTAAATGTTTCTTTCATTTAAAAGACACATGCCATAATATCCTATCAGTACATTTAGCGAGTATAGCACTCACAAACTTGAACGAAAAGCAATATATTAAGAACTAAAAATAAAACACAATTTCCATATTCCTCATTTAATTAGTATAATAATATTGTCAGTCTACTACAAAAAATCATTAATTGTCAATTTAGTCAAAACTGAATTACAATAAACAAAGTGCTTTTTTTCTCATTTTGCATAAACTCAAAACTCACTTAGTGTCTTAACATAAACCGACATTATCAAATGACACAACATCAAAATTATATTATTGTATTTCATGCACGTAACAGAATAAAAGTCACCATTTACGAGCTTACGTTATTTTTAGGAAATAAATTTTAATAATTTTCTTGCATTAAACCGACGATATATGTATTTACATTATAAATAGCCCTGTACTTGTGTATATACTTAGCAGATCAATATTTCCGAGATTGATGAAACTTAGGATCAGTATTATATTAAATAAATGTAGAATTAGTTTATTGTTACTAGAATTATTTTTGTGGATGGCAAAGCCTGGATATTTTTTTTCAGAAATCAGTTTTTTTGTAAGCCCTACAAAAGCTAAAAAACATTTTTTCCGTTCTGTTGTCAAAAATGATGTTTGAATATTATAAATAAAGAAAAAAATCATTGGAATTTTCTTTTATGTGCAATTTATAATATTTTTTCAACATATAAAATATTTTTGCATCCTAAATTATATTTGACATAATAAAACAAATGAATCCAAAAACTTTTTCCATTGATCAACTAAGCAAAAAACTGATACCGTAACAGCGGTCATTATGAAAACACCATTCACAAAACCTATCCAGAAATAACCTCTCAGCCGAGCAATTTCCGGTCAAAAGTTCCTGCGAACGGAAAAATAATTCAAGCACCTGTCATATGCTTCTTTACAGGATGTAAGGCTGACCCACAAATCGGAAGAAATAAAAGATACTATTTATGAAATTCTTTGAATTTTGCGGTCGAGGTATAAAATGAGCTTTATTTTACAGACTTTGCCAAGTACGAACCTTACTTTTTGATACGTAGATGTTTTCAGACTTTGTGAAATGAATTAATACAACTTATATAATAAACTAATCACTTTTAGGGTGTTCACTGTCAATACTTGGTGGAAAGGCATTATATTAGAAAAAACACAATATTCCTTTGTACTTCATTCCACTTTATTTAATATGTCAGGACCGGTTTCGCTCATTACGAGCATCGTCAACTGATAAGAAATATAATTTAACAATGCTATTTATACAAAAATGTTTTTGTATAAATAAATACATTTTTGTATAAATAGCATTGTTAAATTATATTTCTTATCAGTTGACGATGCTCGTAATGAGCGAAACCGGTCCTGACATATTAAATAAAGTGGAATGAAGTACAAAGGAATATTGTGTTTTTTCTAAAATAATAAACTAATACTAAAAACTTGGTTATTTATTAACGATCAATATACATTACGTATACGTTGCTGAATCATATGTCTGTTTATATATTTATAATATAAGAAGCTTTTAATACAAATATGTAATTATAAACAATGTGGGTATTTAAGTTAACTTATTCAACTTAAAAATAATTTAAGCAAATGCCAAAAAAACTGTTAACGTTGATTTTAAATATGTCTTTGTTATTTCTGTTGCAAATTACACTTAAAATCAAGAGAATATTTAAAACTGAATTAAACATGGACATATCGGGTCCATGGTACAGTGGTCAACGTTGTTGGCTTCCATGTCGTGCCTCACGGGTTCTTATCCCATTACGAACAGAATTTTTTTAGTCGATTTATGTAAACTTTCATCCCACTCTTCCAATTCTAAAATAACGGGGCGTAGCGAAAGCGATTAGTTTACTACTAGTCCTGTCCTAACCTTACCCTGCCTATCTTTACTCTCTTCGGTTGAGCAGCTAAGTAAAAAGCAGTTATCGAAGAGAAAATCTGTTGAGATATATAAATTAGGAGCATACTATGCATTGAAAGTGGAAATGGATTAAAAAAACTGAATTGACTGTTTAAATGACAAGACCCCACTGTAAATGCACTTTTCCAATTAGTCGTTTTGGATTTTTTTAGAATAAAATAAAGCAGTTAGCCTTCCCAGCGAACACCTTGTATATAGATAATGAATTTGATAATGAAGACGTTCTACTTATATTTATTTATTTTTAATTTATTTTTTCCTAGAAAATGGCATATTGAAAATGTAAACATTTACTTAAATCAATGTGTTAATCAAAATATTTTGGTTTGTTTTATACATATATAGTCAGTGATTATTTCATATGATTGCACCTCTTATTCTGTCACTGTAAGGGTAAGTAAACACTGGTTAGTAATATAACATTTCCTTGTTAAAATTACCAATATGACAGCATCATACCCAGTTGTGACATAACCATGCGCAACATGCAAAATCCTTCAATGCCATTGCACATATTTTTGTTTTACAAACCATCTTAAAGAGAAAAAAAAACAAAATCGGCGTCTGTTACCCTTGGAGACGCCGCTACCATGGCACCGGTCGCCGTGGCAACGCGTCGTTACCGTGGAAACCGCATACAGAAGCTCCCGGGTCCGCATCATGTTATCATCATCAGCACACTCGCATCGCCACGGGTTGGGGTTAGGCGATTGGAACGTTACCTGGATGAAAAGTTTGTCGCAGTACATTTTGCGCGTGCGCTGTACTTGTCTTTCAAAGGCTTTCAGGACATCCTAAGACATATTCACACTATCACAAAAAATAACAAAATTTTATTTATAGATTATTATTGATGTTTTAACCGCATTCATTTCCAATGTGACTATACGGACATTTAATGAATGATCTTAACTGATGTTATTTCAAAAAGTTTTGTTTATTATTCAGTTACTATTATTCCTCGAAGAAGACAATGAAAAAAATGACATCAGAAAAATCACAGACACTTTTCGTGATTTATAATAGCACGCTTCCTTAAATTAATGAATATAAATTCCGAATTTTTGATTGCTTAACCCCGTAACCGAGTAGTATAGAGCACTCATTTTGATACGAAGACTTCACCAACACCATAATATTGTAATAATTTAAAATACATGTTTTGAATAAATAAACGGCTTTAAATGAATCTTATTTTGAGATTATAATACAATTTAAAAGAATCTCTGTATCTTATTCGGTGAAAGTATCCACGGGCTCAAATCCTCATATGGATTTCAATACCGGACAAATATTCTAGTACTGAAAGTATCAATACTGGTATTACACTTTTTTAAATATAGATATAAAAAACCGTAATGAAAAATATATAATAATCATAGGCGAGATATTTTTATAAATTACTAACGGTTTTTCTTAATTATATCATCAAAGTTGATACAACTCTCAGTAGATTTTAAATATTTTAATTTATTCCAAAAAAATGTATGCAAATGTTATGTGAATTTTCTTATCAATTTAAGGATTTTTATTATCATAAAATATGTATACAAGTTGGTTGTTGATTATCCCACCACCACCTGTTATGAGCATGCAGTCACTGTTTCACGGCCGCCTTTCATAACGCAATACGATCAAGAACAAAAAAAACGTATTTAGTCTTATATTCTTGGCCTGATACAGAGCTGCACGTGACCTATCTTTCAAACATGCGCTGTTGTGTTTAAAAAAATAAAGATAAAATGAAAAAAAGGGAATGTGAGTGTCTTAGTCATTTAGTAAAAGTGATATTTGTGGTGCTTGCCGCATTCGTTTTTTTCTAGCTTCGAATATGATAGTTTGAGTAACCAAATAATAGTAACTTATATTGACTATGGTGCTTCATGAAGAGTGGAAATGGTTGGAAAAAATACGAAATTCATTTGCATTAAATAATAAAAAAAATGATGTTAGTTTATTTTAAATTGTGTGTAAACTGACCTTATGCAGGACGATACGACCCCGCCGAAGGAGAAACGATACTCCCACCCCAACTTGAGTTTGTTACATTCGAGAGGTGGGGTTTTATTAAAGAGAGAATTGGGAATACTGGAATGCCAGCAATGTTGTTATATGCCATCGTATCAACAGGCTGCCTAGCATGACGACGGATTTGATAATTATTTTTGTTTCGATAGGAAAGAAAACAAAAAGTAATTGGATTGAAAGGCAATATAAAAAGATATAAATGACGTTATATTTAGTTATACGCGAATTGTATCATACTTTTTACAGGTGTTCGTTCACTGGCAATACTTGGTGGAAAGACATAAAATAATAAAAAAACATTTTTTTAACTCATTAAAAATGCAAGTAAATCATTTTTGTAAAATAAACTTAATTTAATTTATTAAACATGCGTTTCTTTGATTAATTTTCGGAATAATGTAAAATTATAACAATGACTTTTTTAAATATACATATTTACAATTTTTGTTTTATTCTTGTTTATTCTATATTCAACAAATCAATAGTTTTTAAGAGAAAAAAATATTCTGGGACCGGGAACCCTTTTATGGATTAAGACTGGTATCATTGTCTACATTTAACAAATTTGAATAATATTGTCGTTAATTTTTTAAATAAAAATATAATTACATTCTTACATATTACTTTAACTAACGAGTTTTTTTATTTTCCTTTGTAAACTTTGGGCAGCTTTAAATGTTTTTTGCTACCAATACGTATGAGCTCTTAGTGCTTTTTTTAATAATGGTAAAAATCTTCTGTTTGAGAAATAATAACGATAGAAAGATAGGATAAGAAAAAAATCACTGGCATAAACTTTTTTAAACCTTCTAAATTCAGTGGCGGCCGGTCAGTGTGGCATTGTATCAATGCACCTCTTGTATATGCAGGGGCGGTTGTATTTGCCACTGCTTCCAATGCGGTATATATGGACTAATAATGAAGTTTATTTCAATAAATTTTCTTCAAAAGAACAGATTTTTTGGGTTTGTTGTCATTTTAATTGATGGATAAACGGATAGAGTTAAGACTGGATCCAGTTTATCACTCTCGTTACGCTATATCAAATGTGTAGTATCAAATGTGTGAGAAGGAAAAGATACATCAAAATTTTTTAACAAAAATCCACGAATCTATTAAAAAAACAGTTTATGAAGTCACCTGTATTGTAATGCAAAAAAGCCTATGCATTCAAAAGTTTATTATTTAAACCCGTGATCGCAGAACAACATTAACAAGAAAATCATTCCAAAACTCACCAACCAACCGCAAGTAATAGACATATGGTCAAACCAGATTTTATTCTGCTTTGTGTTATTAGTAAGGCAATAGTTTTCATAAAATTAGTTATAAATGAGCAATTTCATCAAACGTTTCCTTACAACATACCTGCCACAAAGGCTCAAGGGAATCTTTTAGATACTAAAAGAAAAATAAATACTTTCTACACTGTCCACCTTTTATGTTTTTCTACATTAACAAGTACTATTGCTTAACCGGATGAAAAGCTTTTTCAAAAAAAAGGTACGAAAAATCACATCTTTCTATTATTACATAAAGAAAATACAAAAACTATTACCAAAATGGTATACGAAAGATACATAAATCATTCTTTTTTCACTGTAATCCGAATGGTTTTGTAGTTTTATGAGGCAACATTTTCACTAACCTAAGATGTAATACATCACATCAAATGCGTCCCAATGATTAAGTTACGTCAAAAAATCACATATTTTTAACCAAAAACTAAATTGAACAATATCGCTAATTTAATACATAGCAAGTAATGTTGTCTATTATGTTAACCATTTCGTTGGATATCAAATTGCATTTTAATTTCCTTTTAAAACAATTTGTAACATCCGTCCCAAAAGATATTTTCTAAACATTAATTATTGTATTAATTATAATTTAATAAATAGCGATTTCAGTATTTTCTGTTTTTTATAAATGATTGCAATATTGTTTTGATTGCTTGTTCCATCGTACTAAAATACTATTCACCACAGTAATCAATAAGTTTTTTTTGAAAAATACACGCACTATGGATTTGAATTTATTGTTTTCCGTTTGGCGAAGTTATTTTTTATGTTATGTATGACGGCAATATAGGATATATATGATAGAGCAAACGCTTTGAAAGAATTTCGAAACCAACGGTATTCGAAAATACGAGAAAATACCGAGTGAAGTCGTATGTGACCAGTAGCGATAAAACAATTTAAAATTATTTATTTTTATTTCATTTTACTGCCGACCAGATTTCAAAGCATCTTCTTTTTGTGTTATACCTGTTTGAGTACATTCCGCGTGTTTTTTTTTTTAAAGCTATTTTTCATTTTTTCCCAACGGAATATCCATGGAAAACTTTATACACTCTTTTGCTTGCACTATACTGTGTAGAAGGTTCGGATCTACAAACTTTTTTAATGAATAGAAATCCACCCCGTGGACAGTAAAGTTTATACAAAAACAGACTTAAAAAAAAACTTTTTTTCGATTTCCAATAGTTGCTTAAACGTGGTTTAACCCAGTTCCCAAAGTTATACAAAAAATGATAATTTAATTTAAATCGAGAAAAATGATTAAAATAATACTAAAATTGTATTCGCAGATGATTTTGCTAACAAAATTTCCTGAAATAGAAATTATTCTTGGCAACGAAGTATAGGATAGTATAGTTTTTAAGGCATCAAAGAAAAAAAAATGTAAACTTGTATGTATGTACATGTTAAATTAGGCTATAAGTTTTTTGAGTCTGTTGTAGTAGTGAACTATATCTGAGTCAAAATGGACAGCAAAAATATTTTAAAAACAAAAATATAATATTTTCAACGTATTTATTGATATATACTAATTATGATATATTTCGTCCCGTTTTATTTTTAACTATGGTAGTTTTGAATAAAAATATGAACGTTTGTTAATAAATAATACATAAATTTGTATCAATTGGAAATCGGGTTATCAAGTTAAAAACCGACTTTCAATTTTGCAAATTTAGTTAAAAACTAGTTTTCCAAACTCGGGTTTTGAAAACCTACAAGAAGTGGCTGGTTTTGAAATGACGAGTCCAATTATTGGTTATCTCCATTCGCTACGTTGTATTAAAAAATAATCTGTAAGTCTGCCTGCTTATGGAATAACTATATCATCAACTCTGCTAAAACAGCATTAGAAATTAAAAAGTGTAATCAAGAATAATGCAGTGACTAAACTTTCCTACCTATGACTTGATACTTTTATGTAGAATCAATACTGCACTGCTTACATAAATTTAAATGAAGTTTTTCCACCAAAACTATTTGCTCAACATTTCTTTTTTTAAGAGAGTAGGGATAGAATGTATAAATAAGCTAGGACTAGGTAAGTTGTTAGCAATCCGTTCTCGCTACGCCCCAATTTTAGGATTGGGTGGGTGGGAGGTAATTTTTAGACATCACAAACAAACATGCTTTCAAATAAAAATCAATTGAAAACATGTTGTTCGTACCGGGACTTTAATACGTGATATCTATCACGAATGCGCACTACGTTGACTAGTGCACCACGGACCTGAAGAACTATGAATAAACTTGAATATTATGGAAAAGCTTGAAGAGTGCAATGCGTAAAAACGTTGAAAAATGAAATTCACCATGGAAATTCTAAGAAAATAAATGAAATATTGTATAATCTAAATAAAAAATGAAGAAGGTTTTTTCGCTGGCAGAAGGTAAGGTTTTATTTTTTTAAGACGATTGGCTCTCATTTATTACCAAGAATATTTTTCCCATTGAGAATAATGGAAAGATACCGTTTCTTTTTCGCTCGGCTGAAACAAATTACTGTTGTATTTGCCAGCTCTCAAGAAACGATTGCATGGGGTATGGTGAAAAGAGTACATATAAAGTATTCCCAGATTGATTGATTCAGGAGAATACGAGGAATGTACGAATATGTTAATATTTATAAAAAATGGATTTTTTAGAGTGAAATTATAAGTAAATATTTTAAATCACTTTTAAGGTGTTCACTGTAAATACTTGGTGGAAAGGTATTTTAATAAGTTAAACACAATACTTCTTTGTACTTATTTCCACTTTTATTTTCCAAGATCAGGATTACCAAGATCTTTTATTTACCAATCAGTTGTAAATTCTTTTCAATTCCAATTGATTTTTACGCCTTTTTATTTAAATTTGTTTTGTATAAATAACACTGTTAAATTCTATTTGTTATCAGTTGAAAATTGTTCACCATAAGCGAAACCAATTCTGTTTCAAATTAAATACAGTATGAAACACTTACTTTGTACTTATCGTATCATCCCTAGTAATAATTTGCCATCCTTTAAACAAGTTGTTATTGTTTTAAAGTGTTGCAATGAAAGCCCGGGGATAATTTCTCCAAATTGATTGCAAGCGCTTTAGTGTTCATAAAGTATTATGTAACGAGAAAGAAGAAGGGTTTTTACAAACTGACTTTTGCGTGATTTTCATTAACCTTCAAAACTGTCAATGCTTTGTAATTTTCTGAGATGAAACTTAGTTGTCTTATCCGACGATGCCCAAAAATCCAACTGATAATTCTATCGTCTTGAGCCATTGTGATATGTATATAATAATCATTTAAGAGATATGAATCAATCTCAGTTGCTAATGATGTTGCGTGCTTGGTATATACTTCAGCGCACGTTTGTTAGTATAAATTGCAAAATATGTAAATTAACATCTTGAAAACAGTCTGTCAAAAGAATCTAATAATTAAAAAAAAAACCATTCTTGTTAACTACGTGCATCGATTGACATCATAAATATGAAGTTTATTTATTTGTACGCGTAGTGTCAGAAACCACGTTAAAAATTGGGAAATACTTAATTGAAAAAAAAGGTTCATTTGTACAACTTTCACTTTTATTTAAAAATATCAATACCGGTTTCGCTCATGATGAGTATTGTCAACTGATAAGAAATTACAATTTTACAGTGTTATTTGTACGAAAGAAAATTTAATAAACAATTTGTATTAAATGAACTTACAAATAACAGTTCAAAATATGAATTAGTGACACTAAATTGACTCGAATTAAAATGTTTAAAACCTCTTAAATGCAATTATAAAAATCACTAAAACGTAATTAAGCTAAAGTGGTGACTACCTTTTCACAAAGTGAAAACCATAAAAGTTAAAAAAGGTTCCATTCCTTTAAATAACTAGATTATATATAATCTGTAAAAAATACAATTCTTGCTGTTAATTTTGGACAATTAAAACTATTACGTCGTTGGATTCAGATGAGATGCTCACAATATTATTAGAAAATAGTTGGTAAAAAAAAATTGTTTGAACTGCAGAAAATTGTGCAATATTTATTAAAAACAAAACAAAAAACTTCCAACGAACTCAGCGACCATGCATATTGATAAACAATATAAAACTGAAAATAAATTATATTAGACCAATCAGCGCATTTCGTATAGTATTAAAAAAGAAGTTCATATAGTAAAGAAAGAATTAGTACCAAACATATATATAAATTATTATATAATAATTCACAGTTTTTTTTTATATTACGTAATTACAGTACAAATTAAATAAATAATTGCCATGTTGAAGTTTCAGCACGAATTCCTTATTTGAAATTACTAAACAATCTAAATTTTAATTTTACTATCGCCTGAGCTTATTAGTTATTTTTTGAACAAAGTTTTTTTACAAATTGAAATATCAAACATATTTTTTAAAAAATAGCACACTGCGTTATGTTATATTTTACCGGTATACTAAAGTTTCTCGCAATAATGTTTTCAATCCCGTAGAAATTAAGGAAACGAGAATAAAACACTAGATTTTGTGTAATATATCTAAGCCTTGTATTCGAAACCCCTCGTGAATCTATTGGCAGTATTGCTTTTAAGTCTAGCACGCTCATTATGGTGGGATTTCATGCTTTTCAAACCCACTCCGATAAAAGCTCTTCCTGTTTTTCATATAAAATAAACGAGAAACCCGTAACGTTCTATATTTTAGTGGAAAAAAAACGGTAGTAATTTACCTCAAGTAGTTTATTACATTGTAGAATTCTTGTTGTATTTTTTAAGTATTCAATTAGTTTTCAACCCTTAGATAGTGGTAGAATTCACCCACATTCGATCACAAAAACCTGCAGTAGCGTAATGACCAGCAAGCTGTTCGCACGTGCGCGTTTGTGCGTCGAGAGGATATAAGACTTTTCAATATTGTTTACTTTTGTTTACGTAAATATTTTGTTATCAAGACAGTAAGGTTGTTTGTGTTCCGTGTTAATTGAAATCTGTTTTAATGACGTTCAGTGGTGATCATCAAATCCGTGCAAATACTTGTTACTTTTAACGGTGTTTTCTTTTAATGTATTTTTTTTTAAATCTTTTGTTGCGTTTTATCTGAGCAATTATAATGATTGAAAAACGAATATAATAATAAACAATACAATTTGTTGTGCTTCTTCTTACGTTTCTTACTTAATAAAAAATGTTTATGAATTATGAAAATTAAGCATATTGGTACCGATAACGAATCCTAGATAAAAATATGTTTATATTGTTTTTTTATAACATTAAAATACATTATTATTTCACACATTGACGTATAAAAAAATGTTATTAACTCATAAAGTGGTTTTATAATCTTAAGTCATAAAAGATTTTTTTTAGAAAATTAATTATATAATCATTTTAATTTCTGTAAAATAATAAAAAAAACTATATTGATATTTAATTAGAACTAAAGAATCTAAAATACTTAAAAGTACAAAAATCTTTGTTTTATGCAAAGAACAGTTATTTTAGAAATAAATGTTAAAACAGCAATATCAACGACAAAATCTATAGGCTTTAATTAAATAATTATACTTGAAAAAAATACCTTAATTTAGTTATAATGATCGCCTTTAAAACAAAATATTATATCAAGAAAAAAAAAAAAAGTAAAACGATTAAAATAATATATAATTTATTTATTATTTGACTTCTTATGACTTTGGTGTCGTTTAAGTATTGACGTAGACACGTAATAATAAGTTAATCTATACATTATTTTTTATCGGCTTTCAATAAAACATATTAATTTTATCATGTCTCTAATTAAAATTAAGAACTCGGTAATTTTTGTTATTGATTTACGTATATAAATTTTTCAAAAAGATGTAATTGCATATTGATAATTTATCGACCACGCCCAGAGTTTTAAGTAATGTTCATGAAGTTTTCATTTGATACTAGTGTATGGAATAGAGTAAAATAATCAGCTTATCATTTCAACAGACGTTTTTCAATTTGTTAAGGAAAACTTGTGCATGCTAACTTTCGTTAAATTTCTCATGGGACCTTTATCTATTGCAACTTTCAAAATGCTTTTACATTACGACATACATTACAATACAATTCCTTCAGTGTATTAAAACAATTTATGACTGCAGGGAAAATGATATTGCCTTGACTTTTTGCCATCGATCTTTGAGTTTTAGAGCAAAATATTAAATCATTGTACTTATACAGAATAATCACGAGTAGAAAATGTTCACAAAATCATTTTATAACATGTCAGTTTTAAGAAATAAAAATCAGATAAGTTTTGTAGAGATATAAGAAAGTAAATTGATCATCATGAAAATTATATTGAAATAAAGCATTCTGTCACCAATACAATCCCACTAGACCGGAAATCTAATAATAAATAGTAAAATAATAAAAAAATGTGGAATAAATACAAAAAAGTGTTTAATTATTTCATTAATAAATAACAGTGACATAACATATTTATAAGAAAACAAATTTGATAGTATTAAACTTTTTTACAATGGTATAACTAAATAAATTAACAAATCAAAAAAAAATTATCAGTAGACATTAAATTTGAATTATAAAACTAACTTTCACTTCAATTTTACTGGTTTTTCTATTTTTGATGATTTCCATACATTATTTATGGTTAAAGAAAATACATAACATAATAAATTTAAAAAATTAAAGATAATCTTTATTCTATAATATGTATATAAAAATACTGTTATTTAAAGATACTTATAAAAAGAAATATTGAATAGTATCAAATTTTTAATTTTAGTTATGATAATGTTTTAATGATGCTTGGTAAAACTATAATGAAATAAGGTTACTCGATCGATTACGTGTTAGTATAACAATTCAAAAATTGGCGTTATGCTGAAATAGCTATTCTCCAGAATATAAAATAGTTCTTCTGATACTAATTACTTTTTTCTAACCATATCCGCTACCAATGTGGAGCAGAAATTGACATATTAACAACTAATACTCCATATATCAACATAAGTGTTTCTACGAGAACTGCTCACTACTCAATTGCTCAACTTTCTATTATTTTCAAAGAAAGTAGGTATAGAAGAACATGGCTAGGACAAAACTAGCGGTTAACTAATCGCTCTCGATACGTCACGTATTTTTTTAAGATACGGTGGGTGGAAGTTTTAATAATTTTACATATGGTGTTTAAGTTCTTTAAATATACTATAAACTGAATGTGCGTGAGTTATTTATATTAACAACAGTTTTTTGTATTTAAAATAATAGTTATAATTTATAATTATTTCAATACCGAAAAGCACAATATTTTTTCTGCATTAGTGGTCCATGATATACTTTTTCTTTTTCACCGTTCTACAAATGTTTAAAGGTTGGGAAATACTGACTTAAATAACACTTTCTTAAAACATCGCAACTCTCTATTTGTACAATAATGGTAGGAAACCCGATATCTAGATAAAAATATATCCATTGATATTGTTTGTATAATTGAAAACAAAATACCCCAACGCCTCAGTACTTCTTTTCATTGCTCTTAAGATATTGTCCCAAGCTAAAGAACACAATCGGAAAAAATCTTTAAAAGCATACAACTTCAACTTACTGATTTTCATTTCCCCTTGAAGACGTCCCACAAAATAATGTATCTTTTTCTCGCCCTTTGTGATAAAGTTTGCCTTTGAGATTGGTGAAATTCCACTTGTATCCACGAGGCTTTTGAAGTATTATAGAGTATAAAAGAATGCCAGTGATAAAATCATACTCATGATGTCTTGACCCAATTTCATTAATAATAGACATGGGCTTTGTATAATTATAGATTATTAATTTATTTTTTTGATCACAAAAAATATCATCTTATCCTTGGAAGTTTAGTCTAAATATTATTACAAATAAATAACAAAAAACTTTTTGATGAAATTGTTTTTTTAAATTTATTGGTATAACTAATCAATCAAAGATTCGTAGTTAAAGCATAAAAATAATATTAAAATGCAATTCGATCCGGATTTTTAAAAAATATAAGTAAATATAACTTTAAAAGAAAGTCTCATTGGGATTGCTTTAAAATAAAAACAAAATATTTATTTGTGTATTTTAAACTAAATTGAGCAAGCGTTATGTATCTATTCGCATAATATATTATATAAGTATACAATAAATACATGTGGGGATAAAATTGATAAAAAATATTTCGCAACTACACTGATCGTCTTACTAAGCGATACGTGTGTCGCCTATTGAAAAGTCATCTTCAGACAACAATTGGATATAAAATCAGTAAAATTTTAAATATACACAAACTCTACGTCAAACTTTTTAAAAATACTAATATTTTTTTCAAATACTGGCTTTGAAATTTTCGGAAATAGCTAAGTAAAATATATCGCAGCCGAATATTGAACAACTTTGTCACGTGTGCCTAATATAGGGATTGTAATATTGAGCAAATACATAAATACCAGCATTGTAAATATCAATACCGGTATTACATTTTTTTGAATATAAAACATCGCAATATTTAGTGTGTAAATCAAAATCATCAAAAAATATATCATTATATTTTATACACAATAATACATTGTTTAATGCTTTATCGATTCCAGAACCCGAGAGTATTGATATGACTCATAGGAAATTTAAATTATTTCATTGCGAATAATTTGATTACAATTTGTGATAAGTTTTATACATTCAAAATCCAATTTTGGTTAATTTAATTGTTGAACTTTCAAAACCGGTACTTCGGTATTGAAAAAACGCAATGAATACCGGAATTATCAGTTTTAGTTATACCGGCATTGCAATCCTTAGCTTAAACATTTTTAAAAAATACATGTTTAGTCGATATTTTACCAGAGTTGTTGTATTTATGTGGCCGTGTGTGCCAAAGGTATTATAGCTTAAAAAAGGATTAAAGGATTACAGATAAAATAGAAAGAATTTCTGTCCAAAATTATCGGTTCGGGACGATCACGTTTCAGTTATTTTCCGTATCATATTACTGAATTAAGACAAGGGAGCTCAGGCAAAAGTGTTGACAAGATATGACTACTTGAGCAGAAATTAATTGAGTCATATTTCATTACCAAACTTCACTAACACGATACCGACGTAGTACGTTTATACGGTAAGCCCGCTAGATGGATTTTACGTGTTCATATGTGTATTTAATATAAATATATAATGAAACATATTGTATCATTTTGTTTAAGGAAATTTTTACTAGACCATTTAAGGGTCTGGAAACCATAACAGTCTTCATATTTTGTCAAAACAAGTTAGATACGAAATCGTGCAGTAATTAATTTTTCAATATAAAAGATCGGAAATATACTAATCATATTACAGTTAGAGAAAAGTATGAATCTAAGGAAGAGGAATTAAAAAATTGTAATAATGAGCAGTATTGTTTGTTTGGTTTGATTCTGCCTACCAGTACTTTTTCTATAATTATTCACATAAGAAAATTGTATAGGAGCTTTTCAACGACATACTTTTTCATTAGTTCAAAATATGCATTCGCTGAATGAAATCGATCTCTTGTATATTATTTTTTTGTGGAATATTTTCATCCAAGATATTTTTTATTTAACATTTTTTGCTGTACAGTTTTTTGGTTGTTAACACAAACAATACACCATCGCTTACGCGTTACATCAAAATATATATCACCGTAAAACGATCAATGTCAACGTTGATAATATTTCTCTGGACATGTTTGCCTGACTTATTTTTTTTAAATAAATTAAATATATATTTATATATATTTAACTCTAGCATAGCCAATTGACACAGTATAAGTTAGTATTTTTGAGGGTCTCGTAAACAAAGGTAGCAATAATGAAAAAGTTCAATTTTCAATATATGATTGCAGAATCGTAGACCTGAAAAATCTGTATAAAATCTGTTTTCATTCAATAGAAAATCGTTTTTTTTCGAAATTCGCTTAAAAAAAAATTCAACTTTTTAACTCTAAACATTTCGTCCTATACAAAAATTCACGTGATAAAATGTTTGCTCATCACATTTGACGGATGTATTGTGAATCAAAATATTTTACAAGATACAGATAAATTAAATTAGTTAGTAAGTACTTTTTTTATTACTTTACGTTTTTCTTAAAATGACTTTTGTGGTAGAATACTGTCTTTGCTTTTGACCCTTTCATTTACTTTATCAAGCAATCTATATTATGGCCAATGTGGTCATAAGACAGCCTGCTTATTTGTATCTAACACGCCACCCGAGTCTCTGCTCTACTGAAGTAGCTTATATTTAAGAGATATAAATCAATGTTATGGTTAAGAGATTTCTGGTTCAAATAATATTCGTAGTCTCAAAAATATTTTTTTGAAAAATAAAACTTGTTGAAACTACCAACTCTTGTAGGTTTACAAAATAAACTTTTACTGCGTAAAATCCAACAAAAGATTCTACACGATCGACATGACTATTTTTGTGCTTAAAAGTACATTTGAGAAACGAAAAAAGCAAAACAGAAGGTAAATATAATATAAGTCGAAATTTGTTTTCCCTCTGTATGACGTCTTAATGTTTTTAACTTTTCCGGTTCTAAGCTCAAGAAATGCGACCCCAATACCCACATTTTCTTAAATATCTATTTTAATATGGGTGATACAATGTTTATAATTAAGGTATTCTTATATCATAGTTTTTTGGACCTTTTGTAGTTTATATAAATACGATAAGATAAGAGATAAGCGCCCGCTTATCAGCGATCGTTTGTAAGATAATAGGCTGAACGCCGCTCAGCAAAGCAGGCCACATGCGGGCCAGTAGCACATTGATACTTGCAGTGAAACGACGTATATTTTACGCGCAACTTAAAATATGATTATTTATTAAAAAACCAAGGATTTTTATAAAAAAATGTATGCGGAATGATGCAGAGAGATATTTTAAAGCCCGTAGACTATTTATTTTTTTGAAATTCATAAGAATAAGGCCAATAATGAGGAAACCACTGGGGTCAAAAATGACCCCCATCGCCAGAGACGTATTTTTCTAGTCTCCGAGCCGCGAGAGTTAAAGCAATGTTATTCTGTGTCGTAAGTGACGTAAGTCCTTGATTTCATTTACTTCGTGTAGGTTTTTGAGTCATTTTTCTGATGTTTATGCCTTTTCAAAAATTTCAAATTACACATCACAATGTGATAATAATCAGATAAAGTTTATAAAATAGTTAAAGTGAAATCTTATCATTTATATCAGTGTTGTTCTTTGGCGATCCTAGTGAAACTCTTAAAATTACCGAATGGCCAAGTTCGAATCGTTAATGGCAGAATGGGAAACGTACAAAAATGATACACTTCTTAAAATTTCTTTTCACAATTGTTAACAAATCTTCAGTTTTATTTATTGTAAATTCCACAGTGAATTTAGAGTTTCGATAAAGCGATACGCAAAGTAATTGTATTTTTATAATATCGTCAGTAAAAAAATGACTGAATGAATTTCAACCAATTAGCATTAGTAAGGCAAAAAGTAATCTGTATCGTGAATATTTTCAGTTAATTTTGTTAAATAAATTGTTTTAAATATGTTTTAGTTGTTGAAAAAAATACACAATAAAACATCAATTTAATAACGACAGAGTATTCACTGGTATTTTTAAATAAAATGTAAAGAAAATTGACACCTGTATAAGAGAAACAATCTTACTTAATAATAATACAATACTTAAAACTTAATTGTTTCTTAAGTAAACGTTAAATTTCACAGAATTTCTAAGCCTTGTATATATACATATTATTAAAATATACTTGCACGTTTTAGACATTATTCAGAAATTAGAAACTTTTCGGAAACTTATGGTATTCTTGAGATCTGATTGGTACATATATTTCATCAACACCTTTTGCCCGATAATAAATAATTATTACCTGATTGTCATAATAAATAATTACCAAAATAAATTCAAATTCACCAACACACGCTTCCTTCAATTTACGAGGTAGATAAGTTTAACGTTTTTCAACATCAAGTCAACTTAAGAAATATAATTTGTTTAAAAAACTGTAGATTTTTGACAATAATTCCGGATGTTCCAGTGATTGCAGTGATTTTATAATTCAAGTTGAGCTAAATACATTGCTATTTTACCTCATTATAATGGAAGAAAGCGCCGTTTTTTTAATCCATCTCCGCTCCCAATGTAGAGTATGTGTCCTTCTAATAGAAGTATCTTAATTGTTTTCTACAAAAACTGTTAAGTTGTTACTCAATTGCTTAATCTTTCTTTTTCTAATAGAGTATAAATATAAGAATTGGGCTAGAACAGGATAAGTAGATAACTAACCACAAACATCCATGCCTCCGAACAGAAATCGATTGAAAACATATTGTTTGTACTTGTAGATGACCCCGTGAAATCTGTCACGGATGCCATTGAGCAACGGACACGAATTTTCTTACTTAATTATTTTTTTAATTTGATTTGATTTTGAAAATATTTAAACCATTATTTGTATAAGATCTAAAATATTTAAATAAAAGATAATTTAGTGTCATTCATTTTTAATTTGTACCGTTATTCATAAACTCTTTTCATTTTTCATTTACCAATTATTTGTGACACCTTGTTATTTGCCTTACTAAATTGTGTAAAAAATAACGCTGTTTTAATTCGTATTTTAATCAGTTGATAATTCTTATGATGAGTTTTAAAACCGTTCCTGATATTAAATAAAAAGTGGAATCAGTTTTTTTTATAATTCTTAATACTAAAATGGTTAATTTCACCAGACTTTAAAAAAAATAATTTATATCTGTTATTAAACTGAATCGCTTAAATTGTTTTTAATATAATTGTTTTTGCAACACATCCAGTAACAAACATATCTGTATTGTTATTCACTGTGAACAAGATGAAATATTCAAAGTCTATTTTATTTGTAGAGTACCAGAATTTCAATGTTAGCTGTTGAGATCAAATATACATTATGATTGAATACATATCACACGTCTGTGAGTAATTGAGCTTTTGATTGATGAAACTAAGTGCAAGTGTTTCCCATGTTTGTTCTTTCATTGATTATTAATATATATATATACCACATATTTACATAATATATTGGCCTAGGCTGGAAAGCTTATGACTTTCCAAGTGCCAGAAACGAGACTTACTTGTTACTTGAAAGCTTGTTTATTTCTTTTACATTGTTTTCTTGGATATTAGTTTTAATTTATTTGTATTTCAAAACTGCGTGTTTATTTTTTTCAACGATAAGACATAATGCAAGAATTGTTTTAAAAAACTCAAAAATTAGAATCCTTGAAACTTGAAACTGAAATCCTTCAAAATTAATATCGGGAATGAATTAAATGAAAAGTTCCAAAAAACACATTTTTAAAAAAAATTATACATATACATATTTGGATAAGTAGTTTCTATTGTTTTTTGGATCAATAACCGCTTTTTTATGCTGCTTCCAATGTAAAGCATAATATAGATTTTTCATTATCAATGCTCGTCATGAAAGATTCAGTTGATAGTGCTCGTCATGAGCGAAACCGGTCCTGGTCATATAAAATAAAAGTTGAATTAGTAAGAATGAATATTTCATTTTTAGAATTAACAACTTGTGGGATATGTTGTTTATTCTAAAATGGTTTCTAAGGGTTTCCAAACTTAATGCTTCTTAGCTTCTCTTTGAAAAAAGCATATGCGCGCTTCCCCACCCGTTATTGAATGTAAATAATAATAATAAATATGGTAAAAAAATAACAACACAAAAGGTAAAAAAGCACTTTTTACAGAAGTTTTTGCTTTATATAAATATATTTATTTTTATTTAAATTGTTATTTATGCGACGCGTGAAGTTCTTTATTAGTAAAAAGTTTATAAATTCTTGGGGGCAATGTAGAGTGCCAATAGTATTTTTTTTCTACTACTAACCTATCTCATTTAGTGCCGAATAAAGGCTGATTCGATAAATATGAACTTACAAACGGTACGAAAAGTATTAACATTTGCTTTGTAAGTTTGTATCCTACATTCAATTAAGTTTTATTTTAAAACTATTGTATGATAATTCTGACATTTTTTTTCATTTTTAATGGTTGTCAACTACAATTGGTATTCAAGGAAACTCTGAAAAATCAAGATTCATTACAGTCGTACTGTTACGTTTCGACATAAAAGTATATTAATTATGTTGTGAAAATTACGTTTGTGCACCTCCTTTGGCAATAGTCAGCGGCTCCACAAAGAAGCCCGCCCCCAGTTTAAAAATCGCTGCCCTCGAGGTTCTGGACTCTAAAGAGAGCTTTACTTGTTGCATTTTGAATGTTAAATTGTTTTAATTCTTATATTTCAATCGTTTTATTGTGACTATACTACGCTGCCACGTTGGTATTTGAATAATTCCGGAAGCTTACGATCACCAAGTCAGTCTACAAAAACATGATTTTGAGTTCACTAAGGTATGACAGATGATTTAATTTTGTGCTTTTAACATTACAATTTCATTTGTAGATATACCCAACCGTATTTTGTATATATATATGTTTATATGTACGAGATAAATCCTTGTGTTACTAATAAATATAAAATTAAAACCTAGTTTAACTCAAAACTCCTATTTTTGTAGTTGTACCCCTGTGATTCTTTTATGTATATATTATCAAGAAGATTGCAGCAAACAAAAAACCCATTATATTAAAAGGCTTTAGTAGCTCTTGTTTATATGATATTGTTATATATAATATTTATTAATTATTATTGCAATCAACCGTTGTTTAACATAGATAAATACTTGATCTCCCGTTTTGTGTCAGATATCAATCAATCTTTTTATTAACTAATAATTTCGTGTTCAACTTTTTATTTACTCCCGGGCACTCTTAGCTGACCATGACAAACGATGTTTTCCGCGCGATGTTTACACGAGCGCACTAAAAGGAATTGCTCTACTTAGTTTTTGCAGCGGAAAATTCACTAAGAAGATTCCTCGAATGCGTTTACGAAATAAATCAAACTTTTTTTAATCTATCAACGTGCTAGAATTAAATTAAGTTATAACTTGATCAATTTACTTCTAAAACTTTACGCTATTGAATAGATTAATATTTTCAATATGCAATATTTTCGTATTATTGCATAATAAAAGAAGATTGAACATTGTTCTCTCTTTTATTTAAATGTATGTTTCCCAGTGCTTTTTTTTAAAAAAAAGATGCCAGAACTCACTTCTTGTCAAACATTTTACTAAAGATTTTTTTTCTAATCCATGTCCGCTCCTAATTTGGAGCATATGGTTTACTATTTTTATATTAGGTATTTTAAAAAAAGCTTTGTTATTTAGTTTCTCAACCTAAATAACTTTTTTTCGATATTTTCAACCAAAATGTGTAATTTTGTTTCAAACGCATTGAAAGATTGTTGTTTATTTGCTAATTTATATGCGGTTTAAATTTTTTGTTGTTACTACTTTTTCGCGAGACAATAGTTTTAAAATATATTTTCAATCGTCTCTTTTTAAAGGAAAATAAAAATATTTTTTTCGAATATTAATTTTAAATATTACAAATGGCGAGAAAAAAGTTGACAGAACGCCATTCCACCGCGTCACATGGTAAAAAGCACTGTATGTACTTAATAAAACATCTAATAATGCTTCTCTTTGTACACTTGCTATGTCCGTTATTTATTCGGATCATAATATGGTCTCCACATCACACTTGTGAAATTATATTTCCCACAAAAATTTCTTTTTATTCTTCCATGTCATGCTAGCGTCGTGCATTCACGCCGAGTACTTCCCATGAATGGTCATCAAAAAGATTTCAGACTGACAGAATCCATCTGGTTGAATAAAAGACAAGTAGTAGTCTGATTCTCCTGTAGTATCTGCAGCACTTTCAGCTCAAGGTTTTTTGGTAATTTTTTAATAATTGATGAACTGAATTCAGAAATTTTAAGGATTGACCACACGAAAAAAGAAATGTTACCAGCTTATTATTACAGGTTAATTTTTATAAATATCATTAATATTCTAGAATTATTATTGATTGGTGTTTTTGACTGTCAGAAATAAAGTATACGAAGTTTGAGTTCATAAATATCTTTTTTTTAACCATATCCGCTCTTCATGTGGATCATATGTATATGTGATGCATTTTATATCAACAAAATCTTTTTTTCCTGAACTGCATATTTTCATGTTGCCCAATCTCTCTTTTTTTTTGGAAGTAAAGATAAAAAAGAAAGGCTAAAACACGAATAGTGGTGAGCTAATTGCATGAATTCGAAGGAGTGAGAGATAGCGTCAGACATCACAGATATCCACATTTTCGAAAAAAAAAACAACAAATTTAATGTAAGATAAATTTCAGAATCTACCCATACCAAGATTTAAACCCAAGACAACGACTAAACAAAGCACTAATAAATATATCAAATCATAAAAAACATTTTACAAATAACTCTATAAAAAGGTTGTAAGTGATGTTTGAGGATCGTTGATTTATTGTAATATAATGATAACTTTAATAATAAATAATCGCACGCTTTCTAGATTTAATAAATTACACCCTGTATTATAGCACCCTATAAATACACATAATTAGATTTTCAAACAGTTGCTTTGACCCTAAATTAAAATTGACGGTTTTATTTTACTTTCCAAAAGTGGATTTTTAATGGAACACAATTACAAAGAAATTTTAATTGACATTCATGTCATGGGACGGAGGTTCATAATCAGCTGTCATAAAAATGGTTCGATAAAAAGGGTAGTTTTCCACGAGCGAACGATTTATTTTCGATGTTAATATTGATGTATTACAAAAATTAGTGAAATAGCCAAGTTATCAAATTTAATTTTATATGAGAGGTATTCAGTTAAATAGTATCAATGAATGTCGTATCTTAACCTTCCAAGTATTTAATACCATCAAAAATATAAAACTCTATTTCGCTTAAGTAAAAAATGCAACATAAAATAATATTGGACTTTTTATATTTCTCTGAATATACTGCAAAATATTTCAAGGATATAAGTCCTGCAGGAAACATGTGAACGTATATCACAACGTTTTTATTATTTATTCTCCCGTACATATATTTTCACAATATTTTACTGCGGGATCATAATAATATTATAGAGAGTTTTTCTACCATAAAGAAGGGTAAATTAATAGGACATTTTATGTCGACCGACGAGCAACAGAACTTAATGAGGGTGACCATGTACTTCTAAAAGTGTTATTATAAACAAGTCTAAAGAGTGGTAATGTTTTTATTTTTATATCTCAAACATGTAGACACGTTTTAAAAGTAATTATAATTATTTATACACTTGTGTTCATGACAAAACATTTCAGTAATTGAAGACGTTACCCATAAAACACTGTATAGAATATATTAGTGTTTTTACAGGATCTGAGAAACGTATTGTGTTATGTACAGTGTTGTTATACCATAAGACATATTTTAACATGCCGTAACTTCGATCGGGAGAAGAATTTCAAAGTTCTTACTATGTATGATACATAAAAATGTGCGTAGTGCAGCAATGTTGCATACTCAACAAAATACAGCCCAAAGTGTTCTGTACAGTGTTGTTCGAGTAACGTATTCAATTATATGTTCATATTTATATATCCGCCTAAACGTATTATTTTTTAAATAAATAAGGATAAGATGATTTAGATTCTGACACATTTAAATGAACTAGAAAATCTTAATTTTTTATTACTTCGTAATCATTAAAACAACTTGAATAGACAAGCTGAAAAATAACCCCAAGACCCCAACATAATCAAATTAACTAGAATATCAATTTTTGTCTTCTTGAATAAAAATGTTTAAACCAACAATTCTTTCAATTCCTAAAAAATAAATACGTTTTTCACTCTAAATCAATTCAGGACTTAATGGAATAAAAGATTTAAATCATAAAATGTTTTCAAAATGCTCTCGTGTACAACGAAATTACTTTATGTATTCCATACATAATTTATGACACTCAAAAAACATCACACGGAAAGGTTTCAACTCCGAAAAGGTATCTTCATTCAAAAACCCCCGGTCATCTTTAAAAGGTTTTACTGAGGGAATGCGGCAGAGACTTACCTCGTTTCGACGTGTAGAACTTTTATTTTTATATATTCCCCTATACATCTTGTGCGAGTAAAATTAAGAAGGGACTTTTTACGTTTCCCTCGGGATCAGAGTTGACTTTACAAAAGTTATGACTGTGCTTTTTTAATAGAAAAACAACCTCAAGACAACTGTACAATCTTTTTTCGACAGTTTTGATATTTTTTATCTTTTACAATATGAAAAAATAGTGCTATTACACACTTCATTCAAAAATAGTTATTTTTATAAATTCATGATACTTTTACATTTATTTTCGTAAAATGTAGAAATGTTTTATCTTTGATTAGATTATTCATTCTTTCTCCGGATATCAGCTTGTCACAAAATTTCCATTCGTTTTAGTTATTCAAGAATTATCCGAGATTATCTATTTTGAGAAATTTTTCATTGTAAATGTGTTGAAACAGAATTATCCTTACTAATACTGATTTAGTGTTAATTCTTAAGTGTTTAATTCTGATTAGAGATTCATTAAAGTTTTTATCTTGGTATGTACGTAACTGACCTTTGAGAATAACTCCAAGACAAACGCATCAGCCTTCTGCCAGAAGGTTACGTATACATTCTTTTCTTTATTCTCTCTTGATTAATTTCATGAAGTATTGGTATGTTTATCGGTATTAAAACATCTACGATAAAAAGAAAAGGGATTCAAAGCAAACTTGCGATTACTTCAGTAGCTTTCTTAGCCTTTTAGCTGCCGTAGATAATTAATAGTAATTACATAGCACGCCAGCTATAATTTGCAACTATTAATTTAATTAATTATTGACGAGATATAACTCGTCTTTGACGTGATGGTCACGAATTTTTTTACGAGACATCACGTCTGTGGCAGCCATCGAGTTAAAAGGTTTGGCCAAGATAAACAATGTTAAAAAAAACTGTCAACGTAAAAACTACAGTTACATTTATATTATCCTTAAATGTAAACACATATTTGAAAAATGACTACGTAAAAAATTACACACGGTGTAATAAAAATATCCCTGCTTTTATTATATATTGTGCTGATACATCAAGCATACTTTCCGATATGTAGAGATCGATAAACTTATTTGAAATATACTTTAGTTTCGAACAGAGGTTTGAATAATCATGTACTTGTTTAACCTGGTTAATCTGCAAGGGTTCATTTAATTCTTCTTTATCAACCACTTTGATTACATATGCCACCTATAGATATCGGTCTCTATTTTCTCTTCTCTTCAATTGTATCTCAAAAGCAAAGGGTCAAGGATTATCACATAACCAGTCTAGATCAAAAATTAAATACAGATTATTATAAAAATCTTCATCTTGTAAATTTGGCTTTTTGTGGTATATTTACCATTTTTAACGGTTTGTATATTTTCTAGTAATAATAACTCTATTTCAAAGCTTTGTCTATAGAGTGAAATTATCCGTTTGCTTTATGTTTTTGCAAAGCTTAATAAAACACTTTGGACCAGGGGTTCACAATTTTTTCGAAAAATGAAATTTTAAAATCAAAAGTATTTTCCAGGCCACCCTTTTTGTGAATATTTTTCTGTTATTAGAAAAAATATAGCAAAGAAAAAATAAAATATTTCATTGTGTAAATATATATTGCCGCCTGTGTGGTCTAGTGGTCAACGTTGTTGGCTTCGGCTACGAAGGGGACGGGTTTAAATCTCGGTACGGACAGTTTTATAAATTGATTTTTCAATCGATTTATGAATTTCTGTTCAAAGGAATGGATGTTTGTGATGTTTTGATTTCCCCCTCTCACCCATCCTGTCCTATGAACGGGGCGTATCGAGAGCGATTAGCTTACCACTAGTCCTGTCCTAGCGCTATCCTTCTATCTCTACTCTCTTTGGAAAAAGATAGGTTGGGCAACTGAGTAACAAGCAGTTCTCGTAGAAACACTTCTGTTGAGATAAACTCCATTAGGAGTCCATATGTTCCACATTGGGAGCGGACATGGTTTAATATATATATATATATATGGTTCACTCTCATTTGGCTTATAAATATACAAAAAAATACTATTTAAAAAAATGTTATTTATGTAATTTTTGATTGAAACATAATCTTGCAAAGGCTCAAATTTTGTGGTGTGAACACGCAAAACAGATGCGAATTGTTTGTCTGATAATTTTTATTTACTAATGATCCTTGTAATTTTTTTTTTACAAATATAGGCACTTAGTACTGAAAAATAAAGAAGTCATTAAATGAGCATGTTTACCTATGTATATACGGATATTTCTTTAGTTAAACTGCTTTGAAGAATAAAATTTATTTATTATCACGGCAAGATGTCTAACCATTCATTCCATTTGCCGGAGAATATTGTATTTTAAATTAATTTGCAGATTAAACATAAATCTCGCGGAACATTTCGCATTCAAAGTGTTATAATTAATTATAATTTTTAAACTCTTAATTAACTAGGTAATCAATTTAATGTATTGAACAGTTAATGGTTATGTTCTCACACGAGTTGACTGCATACACATACTTTATAATTATATTTTTTTATTGTCATATAAGTTATTATGGTCACAATAAAAATACATATAAATTTTAAGCGAAAAGCTCATCAGCAACTTAACAATCAGTTTCAGTCAATTGTGGTTATAAAAAAGATGATCTTCTGTTTTATAGCTTAATTATAATGAATAAAAGTAGAGAATTTTTTTTAGTGTAAATTAATATAGAATGTCTGTATTGACAATATTGGCAAGATGATCAAAATCGACAGTGAGCTTTCCATATTCTATACACATAATACAGTATGGGTTTATCAACAGCAATTTCGTAATGAGCTTAACTACTAAGTCTCAAAGGTGTTACCATCGCTTACATCTCACAATAGACAACCTTAACCACTGCAGTCTTATAGACCATAGTATCTCAAACTTTTTGAGCCCGTGGCTTTCTTTTGTGTCTCATATTTTTCCGTGGCCCCTTTACTCGTACTAATATGTTTTTCGAGAGTCTCGAATAAAATAAAAAAAAATACTAAGAAAAACCAAGCCGCCTGTGTGGTCGAGTGGTCAACATCGTTGGCTACCGCTACGGAGGGCACGGGTTCGAATCCGAGTACGGGAAGTTTTATAAATTGATTTTTCAATCGATTTATGAATTTCTGTTCAAAGGCATGGATGTATGTGATGTCTTGAATTTCCCCCTCCCACCCATCCTATTCTATGAACGGGGCGTATCGAGAGCGATTAGCTAACCACTAGTCCTGTCTTAGCCCTTTCCTTCTATTCCTACTCTCTTTGGAAAAAGAGAGGTTAAGCAACTGAGTAACAAGCATTTCTGTTGAGATAAACTCCATTAGGAGTCCATGTGCTCCATATTGGGAGCGGACATGGTAAAAAAAAAACCACAACCACCTACGATTACTTCAAGCTTTTTCAGAGACGTAAAATTTTTCAAAACTAGGTTCCAGTCCCGCACTATTTTTGTTTATTTTTTTCGGATCTGGGCTTTTGGAATCCCGGAATTGATCACTGGCAAAGAGTATCGATTAGTTCGGTTCTCGACTCGAAAACCTTTTTTTTTTTAATAACAGAAAAGTGGTAAATTCACGGTTTTCACAGACATGTGAGATCTTTTTTTAGCTTATTCACTTTAAAAACTTACGTCTGCCAACGATGAAGATTTTCGTGATAGGCGACTTTTGTTTATTACAGTAAGACTTGCCGTGGCCCACAAACACATTTTGACTTGACAACAATATTTTCTTAAGTCACGCAGAGAATTTTCTTTATATTCATAAATATATTTATATCTACTTATCCTACAATCTAATTCAATTGCTTACGTTGTGAGATAAAAAGTGTGGGTTGTGTTTAGTGGTGTGTAAAAATGCACTTACTTGAAAATTTCCCTTTCTCTGCCTTATTTCTCGATATAAATTTTATCCGACTGCATCAAAAACATAAATGTTGTGACATTTCATTTGCACCTTCCCTTTACTACCTTTACGGTTGTACATTTTGTTATACCGTATAAATCATTTATGACAGTTACGTTAAACTCTTTCAATTGGTTGATATGAGTGTTTAATGATAAAATAAACAAGACTGGAATAATAATGTATGATATAGTTAAGATATTTGACAAGCGAAGTAAAGAAAAAAAAATCATCAAAGTGTGACCATGATATTAATATTCAAGTAATGATTGGCCACGTTTTGTGTTATTTGTCGTCAATTAGATGATTATTGAATATTTAGTTTCAAATATTTCTTTAATTAAAAACAAAAAAAATTGTCGTTACAACTAATGCCAATGCGCCAAATATTTCAAAGTTGAATGAAGATATTTTTATGTAAGTCACTCGAGATCAACTCGGGGTAAATTGACATCACAAACACCCACGTATTAGGCCTCAAATTTAAATTTAAAAATCTAAATTTGACATCGATCTTACTGGGAATCGGACAAACACCCGCCTGATTGGAAGAGCAAGCTCTAAAAGACTAGACCACAGCGAGCGAATTCTTTTTGAATTCTTTACTATCACCATTTCCGTTTATCATGAGAATTTTTGACTGATTAAAAATAAAACGCTGGAATGAAAAACTAAACATAATGTACGTTACTCAATCTTATCATTATAAAGTGTTGTTGAGTGCAAAAAAAATGTTAAATTATTATCGAAGGAAATGTCTTTCCACCGAGAATCAGCTTTAAAATGATTAGTGAATTTATTTATTTTTCAAAAGCGGGTTTGAAAAACCGATATTTTAGCGAGTTTTTTTTAACTTGGTAACCCGATTTAGAAACCATGAATTGATTATCATTTGTATTTATTATTTCACTAAAACCTTTAAAAAATGATTTAAAGACACCATAATTAAAAATAAAACAAGATTAAATATGTAGTTCAATAGTTGAACCCATTATAGGTGAAGTGAAGTGAACACCGAATAAAATTTTAATATATTTTTTAACAGTGTTTATTATAAAAAGTATAAAAAACTCAAATCGTTTTTTCGCTATTTGTATTAAAATTTTAATTTTTGTGAAACTTCGAAAACCAAGTTAAGCTTGTGTCCATGATATATTCGAAATCGTTTATTTCAAATGTCGGCTATAAATAAGCTATTGTAGCTATTATAATATACACTAAAACCTTTCCTCATAGCAATATTCGTATAGTCTTTGTTTAAGTAGACTCTACTCGTAAAATAGTCGGATATATTTAGTATACGGTCCATAGTAATAATAATTGATATCCTCTTTCAAGAACTTAATATCTCCTTACACCCCTAAAGCCCTGTTTATAGCATTAATAATCTTAATATTGTACTCATGTACAAGGAATAAAGGGAATAAAATATCATTTTCCCAGTCGAAATAATCGCTCCCTGAAAATTGTTTGTTCAATATTCATAGTGTGTTTAGCCCCAAGTGATGTGTTTATTTTCTCCTTGGTATATCGCATATTTATGCCGCAGAGATGGCCGTTTGTTCTTGAAATTTTTCGCATTTTATGGATACCGCAAGATTATCGACATCGAACAATTCGACATCAATATTTTTATTCGCGCTAAGTTGATGTTTTTATTTTTTTTTACTTTAGATGATTTTAGCTGTGGTTTTAAAATATGCTCAATCTATTCAAGTGTTTACAAAAAGAATGGTTAATTTGTTATTTTTTTAATCAAATATAACAAATTAATTATGACATTGACAGTAAAAAAGCTACTTAAATTTTCTGCTGCGTCAAAATATACTTACTTTTATTATATATATTATCACTTCTGTGTAAGGTCTTAATTGTAAATAAGTGGTAAAAATACATTTTATTTTGTATAAGAAAAATTGGAATACTCATTAAATAGTTATAAAGTGAATAAAAACCGTTTTCTTCAGTACAACATGCCCCTACATCAATGTTACAGTAAGACAATCGACAAAAAACATGTTTTGAGTAATGAACACCATTGTATGCAATATATAATCATGAATGTAATGCAATCGTAGAATACTCTGTCATTCTAAAATACACTAAACATGGATATTATTAACAGTGACATTAACAAAAATATTAACGAACAATCCATGCAAGATTAGCACAAAGCACTGTAATTGATGCGTACATAATTATATTTTAAATATATAATACTCATTTGTACTGCTTTTATTTAATAAGATCAAGACCGATTTCTCTCACGACGAGCATTATCAACTGAAAAGATCATACAATATTAATGTGTTATTTATACAAAACAAAATAAAATGAATACAAGGTATTGAAAAGAATTTTAAATTAAGATACAAAATATGAATAAAGTTAATCCATGTCGCCGTCAATAGCTTCAAACTTAGTGATAAATTTATTTATTATATAAACACTATACATTTATTTACTAACTGTGTGTTCAAGCTCATATGTGCACTTGAACGCCTGAAGATGCCAAAAGTCAAAACCCATGTCGTTAGTGTCAAAACTTCTGTGAATGTATATAATTTGAACGATTCAAATTTATTATTGAAATTTTACCAGGCGCCTTCAGTCTAAATCTCAAAGAATAGGTTTTATTTTAAATTTAAATCGTTCAAACTATGTACATTCTCACAGATTTTGTCACTAAAGACCCGGGTTTCGCCTTTTGGCATCTTCAGGCGTTCAAGTGCACGGATGAACTTAAACTGACGCTTAGTAGAGTTCAGCCAATCTTGCTGTACTAGCACTATTATTTTAATTGATAATCTCTGTATTACAATAATGAAAAGTTACAACATTGAGATCAACAAAAAGTCTACATTTTCATGTACAGGAAAAATATATTCATGATTCAAAAATCTTAACGAATGTGCAGTTATATGGATAGTATTCAAAACTGTAATACTCATATTTCATAAATTTTGTAGCATTGAATTTCGACGAACAAAACCAGACGTGTAAAATGTTGTAGTAGTTTAAAAGCCATAATTCAACGAAGCCATTTTTACGAAGCTGCATACAAAACATCCGCAAAGTGTATGCATACAATTTTCAGCAAGCATTTTCCATTTGTTTAATTATTTTTCTGGATTCCATGCGTATTTATATACAAAATAGAAATACGAATACTTTAAATATGAAATAGAATGGTTTCCAATTAAGCTTTTTTGTTTGTCATGAATAATTTGTATGAGCATTAGTAATTAAATGATGCATATGGTTTGAAATAATATGAAAGGCTATTTTTTCACATTCAATATTATAAGCGCTTGTTTTAGCTGTATTTTATATTGCTAAAAAAATCGACTCCATGCTCGAGTGGTCAACGTCGCTGACTTAATTTGTAGTCGCCACAAGTTCTAATTTGTGTACGGATAGTTCCAAAAAATGTTTTTATTCTGTTAATTGATTTGTGCGTATGATGTCTAAATGTTTTCATCACCTATATTATACTAAAACGGGGTGTAAAAGTTCTAATCTGTGTACAGATAGTTCCAAAAAATGTTTTTTTCTATAAATTGATTTGTGTATGTGATGTCTAAATGTCCTCCTCATCTATATTATAGTAATCGGGGTGTAACGAAAGCGATTATCTTATTCGCTAGTTCTGTACTAGTCCTTTTCTTCAATCTATACTTTTTTCGAAAAAAGAAGTTGAGTAATTTCGTAGCAAGCAGTTATCGCTGAAAAATATTATTTAAGACAAAATTCATTAATAATTGACATACTTCACATTGGGGTTGTCAGTATTTAAAAAAATATGGAGCCAAATTCATTGACATTAAAAATATTAACTGAGGTTTGCTTTGTGCTATTTTTTCACATGTTAAATTAATTTGACACTAAATAATTAAAAAATAAAAATAAACAAAAAAAATTGCATGAATGACTAGTATATGAATAAATTATTATATAGCAACGTATAATCAAGTGAACGTTAATTGAAATGATTAATAAAACTGCATATACAAAAAGACGTGAACTGCAGTAAGTCTTCGATTCTAAAAGGAGCTGCATAAAATGGAACGCAGCAAACTGTCGACAAAACGGCGTCACCAAAGACACGACCTTGATCTCGTTCTTGCCGCCGATTTCCGTGTCGTTTCCGGCGGATGTCACCCGCGCTACCACTACGCAACGGAAACGTGGTGACATTGATTGGAACTAAAATGCAAATGCGTATTATTTGGTAATAGTGCTGTTATGTTTTGATTACTTCACATTCTACTCGAATACTGATTTCATTGAAGGAATATCAAAATGAATACCGTACAGAGTACTGGAGGAGGACATGGAGGTTCTATGAAAAAGGATAGAGACGAGGTTTGATAAAAATCATAAAATATTTTCAAAAATACATATCAAATATTGTTTGACTCTAATAGATTTTTCTGATTATTTCATGCGTAATATAAAACACTGCATAATATACACCTCAATCTTTTTTGTAAATCCCATAAAATGTTTTACTTCTGAAGCATTGGAAGTAAAAATTATTTTGTGGTATTCACAAAGTTAAATTGTTTTTATTTTATTTTCTTTTGACGACATAAATAAACCACAGTCTTACATACACTGATTCAACTACATGCTCTATGATTTCTTCGTGATAACGTTTTGAATGATTTTTATTATCTGCAAACGTTTACCTAGCATAAGGACTATTTTTTATTTTTTTTAAATCAGAGGTTGTGAAACATTTTTATTATTCGTAACTGATGTATCGTGATATTAAAAAAATCATTTCACTGATTGTTAATGCTTGTTATTGTCGAATAACCTAAATAATATGTGCGCTAATTTAATATTCGCAAAAAAATATACCATATACTCTAATACTATTTATAAATGAGCCCTCAAGAGTTTAAGTGAGCCAGATAGTAAAATGGTTAAACTTTTATATTAGGCTTTTAGTAAAATCAAGACTAGACTTGGTGTTATGGTGGATTACGTATTTTTATTTAAGGAAGATAGAATTATTGCTGTGTGTATTTACTTGGCTCACTTTATCTCTCATTAATGATTTGAATACTCACGCCATGAGAATAACCGTTCTGCTGCATATGTTCATACATTGGATCAAGTATTACAAATTTTGAGCTATTTATAAAATTAATTTAAAGTTTACAACATTCAATTAGTAATTAATTTTTCAAAATTATTTATTTCATAAAATTATCTGCTTAAGTAACGATAAAATGTTACAAAAAATGTTAAAAAACGATAGTATGTACTATAATCGTAAACAATTATATTTTTAAATGAAACAAATATTTTAATTTTCGGTAAATCTAGAATGATTATACAATAGTATTTTTGCGGCCTGAAAGATATTCGTCGATATTTAAAAAAAACATATAAGTCTTGATCTTTGCATATTATGTCACTATGACTAAGCAGATTTCGATAATCTCTTGGGTATGTCTATTGAAAATAATTGTTTTAGTTTTGAACATAATGATTTTTTTGTTAAGAAACGATCACTTTATCTTCTTGTATTAATTCTATTAATCTTTCTTTAGATGGCGATCTGGATTGAACTAGAATCAAGAAACATAAATTTTTTTTTTTTAAATACATAAAATATTTCAATATTTCAATATCATGTATATAATATTCTTTGCACTATTTAGTATGACTACAGTTTTGAGAGAGTTTTATTTTATTTACAGGTAAGTCAACATCAATTATCTACTCATAACAGAAGTCATCTTAAATAACAGGTAGGCAAACAAATATAATTATTATTTATTATTTGTTGGTTTATATCAATTTGTTTATTCGGGACCCTGTATTATATTATACTGTCCACATTACCAAACTACGTAAATAACAAATTAATAACTTATTTATTTTTTCTCCAAAGAAACAATAAAGGTGCCCATACATCTAGGACATACAACATGCCAATACAACATGTCCTGGAACACAAAATTCGTGTATCGTGGAACATTCCACGTGAACCAAGATAGGTTCCAAAGTTCACGGTTTGGAAGCGAGCGCAAACGCGGAACCCGGGGAACATACATGCAAGCGTAGCTGTAGACGATCTGTCAAAGTATATTTCGTCATGACTTCATACTAAAGCTATAACGTATTGTAGGATACATCTAATTATAATAAATAAAAACCTATCACTTCTTGCGAGAATATATAAGTATGCAGCACTCGTCGACATCAACTAATCGGGATAGATCTATTTTCGACTTTAAAATGTTTTTCTATAGTGACAGCTGTCAAAATAAACCATAAACAATAATTATTTATATTGGAATTATCTACGGTATAAACATAAGCTCTCATTGTGAATGATTAAATAATTGTATTTTTATTGTAGAAAGCTTATAAACATTAGTAATTAACTTCACTCGCATTGTTTACATCCAATAAAATCAAATAACGTTCGTTCGGACGCAACACTGACCAACATAACTTCAACAGATGACGTTTCAATGACCCTTCGTATGTTCAAGAAAATGTGGGAGGGAATTCCCAGATATTAACTTTTCCGGTTCTAAGCTCAAGAAATGTGACCCCAATACCCACATTTTCTTAAATATCTATTTTAATATGGGTGATACATTGTTTATAAATAAGGTATTTTTATATCATAGTTTTTTGGATCTTTTGTAGTTTACATAAATACGCAATAACGAGATAAGCGCCCGCGATAAGCGATCGTTCGTAAGATAAAGGGCTAGGCTAAACGCGTTAGTTGCAAATTCAAATGTGTGCTGGGATGACGTCTTTTTTACGCGTTACTTAAAATATGATTATTTATTAAAAAAAACACGGATTTTTATAAAAAAAAAAATGTATGAGGAATGATGCAGAGATATTTTAAAGCCCTTAGACTATTTTTTTTTTAAATTCATAAGAATAAGGCCAATAATGAGGAAACCACAGGGGTCCCTAAACGACCCCCATCGCAGAGAAGTATTTTTCTAGTCTCCGAGCCGCGAGAGTTAAAAACATTCATGCCATCGAAAAGAATTAGACATTAATGCTGTTCGTAACTAGGACTCGAACCCATGACATTCGTCACGGATGCCAAAGACGTTAACCGCTGCGCTATGGACCTACATCCATTTAATATAAATCATGAATTTTTGGGTTGAAAACTACCCTAAATTCGACTTAAGCACAAGCTTTTATTTTTTGGCTCTATCCACGTTGCAGCAATTCAGTTAACTCGTCTTGTCATCATGTATTGTGTATAAAAATGCACTTAGAGATATAAAATACGAAAATTAAAACATAACTCAAGTGGCGTACATTATCTTGCTGAAAAATGTATCTGGCCTACTTCCAACTAGAAGCCGTGACGGAAACATTAAATAAGCAATCCTATTGTTGCTAAGCCAACTATACTTAAAATATACCAATAAAATAGTCACTGCTGTCACATTTGTTATTATTAGATTGTTACCAAAAGATTAGTGGATAATATATATTATATAAATAGCGAATTTAAAGCTTAATTTTCTAGGCTTTGTGTTAAGTTAAACGCTTTATAAACAAATGAACATTACAAAGTTGTTTATTGTTTAAACAATAAAACTATGTGGGCATAATGTTACTCAAAAGTTTATACGATTTCATTGTTGGAGTAAGTCAGTTTATCTTAAATTAATCTTCCTATTTTAGTTGTAGTACAATTGTGTAATGCTAGGTTTCCCAAACGTTTTAACATGCGTGCCACATGGTAGTACATTACGCTAAATTGTACCACCATTTAAAAATGATTGTATTTAATGAAATTTGTTATTGCAATTGTAATTACATAGTATTTGCATGGTAAGAAATGTAGACGCAATGTATCCGTTTTATTAAGAAATTGTTAGAAGTTTAATAAATTTATTGACTATTTTTTTAAAAATAGTTTTAATAAAAACAAAAAATTCCAAAATACATATATTATATTATCATGTCGCGTACCACGGGTTGGGACCCCCTGGTTTAACATATTGTTTTAATCATTTTAGTATAAACACAAATAAGATTTGTAATATTTTACTACTTTTGAAGTGAATGCGTTAAACATGTAATATTGTGTTTTATTCATATAATGTCAATATAAATTAATAAAAACTACTATGAAATATTTTTTGGAATTAAATTGTGTTCCATCATATTTAGAGTAAATAATAGATTGATAATGGTTAATAAAAAGATACGATGAAAGGATTGAGAAAATGAAGCACAAATTATATTTTGTTTTGGCAAATCCGTAAATTCTTGGGATTTTGGGTCAGAAAATTCTTGGAAGAGCTAAAAAAAACGTCTCACGCTGATCATTTGGATAAAATATATACGCTATATACAGCAGGTGGTTAATAGTTTAAGATGACATAAGTAGACTGACGTTTTCGAAGTTCTAGTAAGATAGATTTGCTAAATTAAGCCAACATTCGCCAATCATTTAGGTTACCCAGTTGGAGGGCGATTCAAGCTACCGGAGGAATTTTTTGTTCGAATGCATAACAAAGCAAATGGCTTCACAAATTTGCCAATGAGTACCAGTTATAGATTTTTTATAAAATTTAAATATAAGTAATAATAATTCATCGCACACTTCTCGAAGAATTTATCAAAAGTGTTAGCATCAATAAAGGTACAAACTTGGATGGCAGGTATTTAACCTTTGGAGGAGTGAATAAATTTATACAAACTTTACTTTAATTTACTGCCTTTTCTTAGCACGACAATTTTGCGACTTTTTACCAATTGTATTTAATTCATATTTAGAGCATATATATGCTTACAGACAGACGCTCCTGTGTTGAGTTTAAAGTACTTTAATACTCATTTACAGAAAAATGGCGCTGTCGTACATGTACGTTCATACTCCTCTAAAGGTTAAAGGTCAAAGACTCCTTAATTATACTAATGTTAGTAAAAAAACAGTTTTATACATAATTATAAATGACATGACGGAAGCAATAACACTTTCATACAATTCAACCTTATCTTACCTCACCTAACAATGTATGTATTTAAGTATTTTTTTACGCAAATAATTCACCCTCCGTAATCTAGGTTAGGTTAGGCTAGGTGAAGGTATTATACATTGTATTATTGCGTTACATATTTGAAATATATATACCTAAATAAACGACTAATATCTGCAGAGCCCAAGGCCACAAAAATCAATTATGATCATATAAACTGAGTAAAATATAATATTGTATATTGACAATTGCTTTCGCAAAACCTCACAATTTTGCAGTTGTTAATTCGACTGACAGATGAAATGTTTGATATGGCAAGTTGCCTGCTTTACCGACCGAGCATTAATGCAAGAACAAACAGGCCAGTAACCATTCCGTCAATTTAACATGGCGTGACAAACGCTATGACGTAAACTTTGTTTGGTAGTGACCATAACGAGCATTTCAATTAATTTGTCACTATATGAATTAAATGTACCAACAAGCCTGCTCACACCTTAATAATAATTATTAAATTTCATACATAATTCAATAATATAATGGATTTAACTTTTTAAAATTTATTTTGGGAAAGTCAAGAACGCTACATATAAAAATATTTTTAATTTACAAACACTAGGCATGTCTCTCGTTATGGAGGCACAAACTTTAAAATGGTTCTACAAAAACATAACATGTCACAAAACAAAAAGAAACGAAACTGGCAGTGTCAGGATAGACCCAAATTTCCCTTTCATTGTCAGTGCTTCCGGTTTCAAACGTTTATCTGGTGTCAATATGCTCACTCATATTCATAAAAATACTTTTTTATATATTTTCTATCGCTGTACCGTTTTTAGCCTCTCCTGTAAAGGTTTGTTTCGATGTAATAGGCGGTCTTGGAAATAAAGGCTTCAACTGTCGTCCTCTAATGCAGTACTTCCCATCCTTTTTCATGCCTCGAACCCCCAAATCTGAAAACAATAATGTGCGGACCCCCGAATTTTTTTTATTTCACATGTTCATAATTTATCACAAAGAATTTTGAAAGGATGAAAATTTTCGCGGACCCCAAGTTGAGTAACACTGTAATTCAGTGGTTCTTAATCAGTGCACCGCGAAAAAAATGGTAAAAACGAAAAAATCCGCAAAATAGTGAAAACCGAAAAAGTCAAAAAAAAATTATGTCCACATAATTTTTTCGTTCTCTTAATTCTGATGCATCGCCACTTTTTCCCATGATCAAAAGTGACCGTGACTTCGAAAAGGTTAAGAACTACTGGCGTAATTCATACATCATACTATTTTTCTCCATGATTTTATTTGAAATTGATTGATTTCATTATCAACTAATGTCCACGATAAGCAAGACCGACATTGATCAATAGTTTATACATAAAAAAATCTTCGAATAGTTTCATGAGTAATGAAAAATTCAGACTCACGACTATAGTTTATTAGGTTTGCAATATTATATCACGGGACATGTTCCTTATTTTCCATTACAATGATTTTCTATTTTTCACGAAGATTAAGCAACCTTGAAGAATCAATCATTTAGTTGTCAATTGATAAATGAGTCGTGTTGTGATTTTATGTGAATTTATTCTATCAATTTTTTCTGCGTGAAATATTATGAAATGGTTACATAACATGTGTAGGATACAAAATTTCTCCCTTTTATATACGTCTGTCGATTTTTCACTTATATCCGACTCGCAACAGTTTTTCGAGACGTCATATCCGGAACTTAAGCGAACCGGAAAGGGAAATATTTTCAAAAATGAGCGCCTCAACTATAGATTGTTTCTTACGCCTTTTTTTTGCTATATACCGTAGTCACGAACGAGAGGAGAAAGCTTTGCAAGTTTCATTTTATACTTTCAAATACTACTTGAGCGAGATCAAACATTTGCAAAAATGTCAGTAATGATATTTCTCTTTTCATATTATGCGGGAAAATTCTGATAGTTTATACAAATGCATAAAACATTTATTTCATTCAAGCTTTTCGCGGTAAAGCTCCGCGGATTTTGACTCGATAATAATAAAACTGCTTTTGAAATATTTTCAGATATCATATTAAGTATTCATATTTTAAACTGTTTGAAAAGTCAATTTTTAAAAAGATTTATTAATACCTCATGTTTTACGATTTGGGGCACACATGCTTATGATTAAAAAAATCAACAAAAGATGAAACATACAGTTGTGTAATCAAAATGCAAAGAAAGGAAAAAAACGTTTGTACCTTCCGGTCCCATTTGCATGATTGGATAGTGAAGTTTAAACGGACAAATATAGGAACAAATACACATCGTGGAAGTTAAATATCTTAGCTAATACTTCCGCTTTGGATGCTTCAATCCTGCATTTTACAACCATGTAGAACACATTATGAACGTTACTATTCAAATACTGAACGGCATGAATAGCAAATGTCAGCCGGTAAGGTTTTGGCGTCAGTATTTTGTGGTGCGCAAGTATTTTATTTATTGTTTACCTTGACAAAGGAAGAAACATCAAGAGTGAATATTATAAAGCGTTATTGTTGACGGAAGAAATTGCGAAAAACAACCCCAAATGAAAAAGAAAAAAGTGCTCTTTTACCAAGACGCAACGTATCACAAGTCGATCGCAAAAATGGCAAAATTGCACGAATTGCACTTTGAATTGCTTTCCATCCTTCGTATTGACTACTGCCTTTTTGCAGATCTAAAAAAAATGCTCCAGTGACAGAGATTTAGCTCCAATGAAGAAGTGATTACCGAAACTGAAGCCTATGTTGCTATAGTCCCACAAGTCATGTTTTTACTGATGCACATTGTATTTATTTGTTATTATTCATTATATGTTAGTTCTACTTAAAGTGTATGAAAATTAACATTTAATTATGAAGTCAAACGCATCTTTTAATCATACTGGCCAAGTCATTAGATCACTAAATTTGATTCAGTTGACTAAGAGTCATTCAGTATTTGTATGGAATTTAATCACTTAACGTTTAATAAGTTGACGTATAGTGTCAGGCTTTTTCGTAGTTATTAAAGTTTATTCTTATTAAAATTTAGATACAAAAGTAATCCAACGAGATTTCATCCCTCTTGATAAATAATGTGAAACTAACTTGGCTGTGTTTAAGAATGAACGCTTATTTGTATTATAGTATAATTAGATTAATAAGTAGACACTATCATATTATATATATCCATAAAAGAACAAAATCGTAGGCAGAAACTTTGCGTCATGATGGAAATGAAATGTAGAATTAAAAATGTGTCTAAAAATTACAAGTCATACTTTCGATAACGTTTCAGTATAATTTGTATGAGTTGAGCGTTTAAAGATTTATTTATTCAATTAACAATTACATTCCTCGCAGCATTGCGGGAGTAATCCGAAAAGCTAACTTATAAGTCAATCAGATAAAAGGATTATGGTAATTCTAAAGCTTTTAACAAATTTGCGTTTTGTATTGTGTTACAGCACTTGGAAGCGAAAGCCTGCGCCGGATCAAATCCGCGTGAAATATTATTCAATTTAAAGGGATTAAGAATAGAGATTTATGAATGTTGTAAGTTCACAATTCACGTGGGACGTAATGCATACAAATACAGTTTAAATAATTCATGTGAGTATCGTTGTTTGCTTAGCAGTAGATTAAAGACTCAAATGTACATTTTAAATTAGATTCTACAATTCTCAAACTTGATATTAACATTAATGGGCCCTCTGAAGTGAGCCAACTAGAAAAATGTTGAAACTTTCACTTGTAAGTACAATCACCTCTTTACTTGGTGTTTTGATGGATTGCATATTTTTATTTTTCAGATAACACTATTGTAATGTATATTAACTGAGGTCACTTCACTTTTACGATACTTTAAAACGTGTAGAATATTACAACGCATCTTAAGTTTTCTTTCTAAAATATTACTTGGCTCACTTCGTTTCTAATGGATCCATTTGATAAATTGATTATAAAATACCAAAATGTTATTAGTTTCATAATGAAACAGTAAAATAATCACATAAACACATAAGTATGTAAATTTGACAATTATAAGTGTTTGTGAAATTTTCTTTGACTTATTCTATAGTATCTTTAAGCTCTCCTTGATTTTTCACTTAACATTTAGATATAAAGCGATTGTTTAAGAGTCAAATTTTTACATTTACATTGGTTGTTGAAAAAAAACGGAAACAACATGTTTTATTTGTGAATGCTTCTTGGTCAAGACTTTTGAAAAAAAAAACAGCACTTAGAACCAGAAAGTAAGTCTTAAATAAATACTATAACGCACATTTTATAGTGCTGAATTTTCAGGTTTCAGCATTCTGAAAATAGTTGGTAATAAATTTCGGAAATCACACACGCAAGAAAACATTTCACGCTTACTTTATTTATTGTGTTACAAAATAAAAACAAAGGCACGTGCATTAATTAAATGTTATAGAATAACATTATTCAATGTCAAACATCGAAAATGGACAAAAAAGTCGATGATTTAATATAAACACACGTGCAGCCATTTGTTTGTCATAATCTTAGTGCTCTTTTGAGAACTGGGCCACAGGAATATTTATTTTTTTAATATAGAGCATATGGCTTCCTAATGGTGGTATTTTACCAGAAGTTTTGTCTGCGAGAATTGTTTGTTACTCAGTCTAAGATTAGGACAAGACTTGTGGTTAGCTAATCGCTCTAGCTACGCCTCGTTATTTTATAATTGAAATACTGGAAGGGAGTTCTCAAACATCACAAATACCTGCGCCTTCGAATAGAAATTTTGTTCATACTAGGACTTGAGAATCCACGGAAGAAAACGACGTTGATCGTTGTACCACCGAACTCGACAAAAATAAAGATTCTCTATTGTACCTTAGATAAAAATACGTGTATGTACGTAAAATTTGTTTTTATTTTACGTATATTGTGTTCACAGTTTTGATGTAAAGTTATCTTTATTATTAATTGAAGTTTAGTTTGTTGGAAATCAAAGCAACGCTTAAACTCTTACATGGCAGTTTAAGCGTAGTTAATTGTTGTTGTATTACATAACACTGAAGTGCAAATGAAATATGAGTCAAAGTTGTATTTTACCATCTTGTTTTTTTATCATTTTTTTTTTTTTAATAAACGAAATATTTAATTTGGCCATACTTGAACAGTTGTTAATGTTGAAAATTCATAAAATCAAAAAGTTAAATATACAATCACATTAAAATAAAGTCGTGTCTCGTTGCATAAATAGTATTTTTTCACGCACGCTAATTTCAGATTTTTTTCGCCTGATTTTGGCCTAATAAAAAATATAAATACTTCTACAAATTTTTACGTGATAAAAATAGAATTTCACGTCTGCGATTCATGACATGGGGTATCAAAAAATACCCATGGTTGGTTTAACAAACTTTTAGAGCAGCATCTACAAAGAAATTCTATTTACCATTGTTTACAATATATATTTTACTTATATGCTTTATGTAGCTCTTTAAGCACGCCACTAACTTTTACCATTTTTATTAACTTACATCAATTTATATAAAATAAATTGAAAATTAGAAATAAAAAAAGGTTCGTACCATTAACTATATGTTTCGTGGAAAAATATAATATAATATATTATTGTTTATTAAAACTCAAGTAATATCCAAAATACTTGCAAAATAAAATGCTTAGGTCCAGTATAAACTTTAGCTGCCTCAATTAGTTTTCTACATTCAGGATGAGCACCAATTCAAGCTATGTGCGCAACTACACCGAAGAATAAAAGAGATTTCAAATAAATATGTTCTCGTAAAAGAAACACACTTTAATCAATAAACATTTAACTCTATTCCGAAAGCAAATAACTCCACCCGCATAATTTAAGCTGCTTTGAAATTAGTCCATATGTATGCAAAAAAATCCGATAAATTTAATTTAACTGTGTATACATATTTATAAATCTCGTAATCTTCTGGTAGAATTTGTTTCGTGATTTTGGGCAGTAAAATAAAAGTGTTTGATAACATTCCATCCGTTGTGTACGAATTGTACGATTATTCAATGTCAAGCTATACAATATACAAAAAAGATTTAGTATTCCTAACGGGCTTGTTTGAATTCAAGAATCGCATTTTTACTAGAGTGATAATTTATTGTTTTATGCACGTGTGAAATAAATCTGTGGTTAAAAGAGTTTTCTTTCTAAAGTTTTTTCTTTAAATAATTAACCCAAGATAAAGTTATTTGGACTTCTAATGTAGCATATTAACATTACTTTTTCTTACGTGAACTAAAATTGTTTTCATTTGTTATATTATAATAATTTTCCCATTCCGGGAAAACAAAAAGTCAATTTATTACACTTAAGATGTTAGAATATATGATTATGTATATATGTATGTATTTTGAATATTTCTAAGCCAGCATTTTGTAAATTCCGTAAATTCCTGGGTTTTGGATTTGAAATTTGAGAAGAGTTAAAAAAAATTCTCGCGTCTTTTCATTTTGGGAATTTCATAAATTCCTGGGTTTTTGTAATCGCAAATTATTTCTTTGAATAATCCGAGGATTCAAAACCGCCAAGTAAAAATTTCTCAATCACGAATTTATACACGATTTTATGTTAAATTTAATATCGGGACTGAAAAAATTGTCAATCCCGAAATCCTGAAATAACAAGAAAGCACCAAGATTGGATGCCCTTGCCAGCATATATATTGTGAGCTTAAACGTAGTCCGAAATAGCTATCAACTGTAAAAAAATTATAATTGTAGAACTAATTGATATTTAGTTATACAATAATTAATTATAATTTAACAGTCAAGCTATGTACTATTATTTATTACAAAATGTTATTCATCCACATTTTTGTTATTAGATCGACATCTTATAGTTAATTATAAAAGTTAGAAACCTTTGTAAGAAAAATAAGGGTAACGTTAATTATTTAAAAAAAAGTATGAGGCTATATTTTTTTTATTAAAGTTGTTATAAAATCACTGACAGTGTTTATACCCTATTAGAAAATATGGTATCGTTAATAAAGGGTTGATAATTATTATTTTTCGTGGCTTTGATAAAAAAAATATGTTTAAATATATTATCAAAATTAACAACTCTCTTATATCGCTGTTTGTTTCACATCTTTAAAAAGAATTTTAAACAACCTTATAATAGTTCAACCTTTAAATATTATCACTTCAATGTCTTATTAATCAATGAATTATTAGTTTTAAGTTATTATTTAAAAAAAAAAAGCACAGTTACAAAATTTATCACTTTTAGGGTGTTCACTATCAATACTTGGTAGCATTATATTAACATAAAATCTGTCATTTTGCTGCACTAATTTTCCAAGTTAAATACCTTCTCCGATTGGTATGCAATGCACGTACAAACACAGTTTATATTATTTAAGTAAATATCAGTTTGTGCATTCATTTGAAGCAGTATTTTTCTTTGTGTCAATAAAACCAAGCAAGCATATTGGAGCGATACAAATACCTGATACGCAAGTCAATATATATATATATTATTTGGCGTATTAATCAACCCGACAATGATTTCCTTAACTAGTCACGTTTCCTGTAGAACAATACAAAGTGTAGAACGTCGGTGAGCTATGAAGGCGCGGGGTTGCATAGTTGTTAAGGCTTTGACATCGTGACATTAAGGCACTAACTAACCCTGCTAACAGGGACCATGTCAGAGGTTAGTCGAGTGTAATCACCGAAATAATCTTTGCTGTTTGAGAATTTCGGGAAACAATTTTAATATGAACAAAGCTTACATTTTGCTAGTCGTCAGTATAATATGTCATATAAACATTTTTATTCTATAGGTAAATTTTCTGTTGTTATTTATAACTAGTTTACAAGCCACTTAATCTTATTTTGGAAAGGGTGTGGTAATACATAATAAGTAATACGCTAATTGCTCTCTCTAGGTTCAGATTTTAGGTTAAGATAGGAGTGAGTGAAAAAAACACCTATACCTCTGGATACAAATTATTAGAAACACTTAAATCATGTTAAATAAATGTAATACTACATTTTTAAATATAAATTATAATGTTATGTATCACTTCTAAGTCAGTATATATAGCTGATTTAATGATAAAATAATAAAAAAAACAACACTTCTGCAAACCTGCGAGTTTTTTGCCACTATATTGAATGATGCGAATATAATTTAATAAATGATTTAACTTTCATAAATGTAGCTATTATTTTGTGAAAGTGTTTTATTGGATGCATTCTGTTTTACCAAATGTGCACTATTGAGCTATCTAGAGTTCACCAAGTATTTTGACTATCATTTTAAATCGACAAAAATACTATCAAAAATAAACATACATTTTTGATAAAGGAAGAGTTTTAAAAAGATGTCAATTTTTATTTATAATATATCGATATAAACCACTTATTTGTCGCCGAATTCATTTGAAATAAAAACACCCGTAATAAAAAAGTCATTACAATTATTTATAAATATGAACGTTTATCTGGCTTCTGTGTTGCTGATTAATAAACAAGACAACAGTCATGGCCAGATTGAAGCCATTTTTAAGTGTATTCAACGATGCTATCTAGTGAAGTTTATTTGATTTATAAATACAGAAATATTTATTTCAATCATTGCAACATTTTACGTAGAGCGAAACTTATAAATGGATTTTAAATAAAATTTTGCAATAATTGAAATAAATATTTGTGTATTTATCAATCAAATAAACTTCACTAGATAGCATCGTTGAATACACTTAAAAATGGCTTCAATCTGGCCATGACTCTTGTCTTGTTTATTAATCAGTAATACAGAAGCCAGATAAACGTTCATCTTTATTAATAATCTTAATGACTTTTTTTATTTTTGCCTTTGGCAAATAAAACTCCATCTCCAAAGTCCCTTTGAAAAATATTTTCAAATATAATTTGTGAATACAGGAAATGTAAATATAATATGATATAATTTTTCAGAAGTCCACGACTTGTTAGAAAATTTTAATTTACACTCTTGGGCACATAATGACTATAACAGTGTTTTGCAAAACGAAATTATTTTCTATGGGAGTTTTTCTTTTATTTCTAGACTCTTCAACATAATTGCTAAATTCCTTATTGTAAAAAAAGAATCGTCGACAGTTTGTCTCCTTGTGAATTTGAGTAACAATTATAATTTCACGATATTAATTCTTGCGTAAATTGTTGTAAATACCACGTATATATTTACATTTTAACGATATTCTTGAGTTAGTGTGTTTATATAAAACATAGATATCTCTTAAAACTATAATATAATTTAATATTTGTATTAGCTGATCAGAAATTTTATTATTGAACTAAATTTAAACGTGAAGGCTAGTTTTATATTTTTATAATCACGGATATTAATCAAATATTATATTTAAACTGACCAAATATAATATTAATACTGACCAAATATTAGATTGATACTAATCATTTTCTTTTAAAATACTGACAAGTTAAAAATAAGTAATATTTCAAGAAACCGGTCCTGACTTAAGTCCTGATAAAGTGGAATAAAGTACAAAGGGATATTGTGTTTTTATTAATATTTCAAGAAACGATTTATATTTCAGATTTAAATCTCTAATGCAAATAGCTTACAACGTATATTAATATCTACTCAAAATGGAAAGGGTTTATTTCAAAGAGAGCAAAAACACACCGTTATAATTATAGTATTTAACGGATTTTAATTGGTTCATTACCATCTTTAACAAAAGGCGAAAACCGGATTATTTTGCATGGTTAACCGATGTTTATTGAAAACTCCTTTTTGCCTTAAGTACAAGAGACTCAAGAAGAATGTGTACAACTATTAATATGTCGGGTCCGTGGAATAGTGTTTAAAGTCGTTGGGTTCCGTAACGGATTTCACAGATTCAAGTGATATAACGAAAATCATTTTTTCATTCAAAGGCATGGGTGTTTGTGATATAAAAATTCCTTCCTTCCATTCTAATTCTGGGGCGTAGCAAAAACGATTTGCTGACCATTAATTCTTTTCTAGCCATATTCTAACATCTCTACTGTCATCTAAAAAATAAAATTCGAGCAACTGAGTAACAAGTAGTTTTCGTAGAAAAAAACCTTTGTTAAGATAAACTTCATAAGCAGTTAATATGCTCTACATTTGGAGCGGACATGGTTTAAAATAAAAAGGTAATCTACTCTTGCACATTATAAGCTAATATTTAAGTTAGCAAAATACCCTTTTTTGTTTTGGATTAGTGGTTTTTGTGGTACTACAATTGGTTTTTTGAAAACAACTCCGGCTTAAGCCAGTTAGCCGGTTTATTTATTTGAACAAAAAAAAACGAAAACCGCAAAGTTGCTAAGATTGGTTAATTGGATGCCCTAGTAAGAAGTTTTACTAAAATCGTGTAAAAATCTAATAGTCACAACCTCGCTAAGAATGTTCTGCAAATGATGATAAAAAGCAGCAGTAGTTTCAGTGAATGCCACCCAATGATTTGACTTGCGTTTATTCAAATATATCTGCATGATTCATCTCTATTTAAACACATAAAAAATTCGTATATTTATGATTTATTATTTTACCAAACTGACACTATCTCATTTATATTGTTTGCTCAAAACAAAGTTATATTAAAGCTCACGTGTTTTACTTAATTTTAAAATTGTAATTACAGATATATCAATTGTTATAAAGTAATGTATGTCTTCCAAAATTTATTAATCTTATTTGTCTGGATAGTATTAAAATGTGTGTCTTAAAAATATGCAAATGATATAAGAATGAAGACGTTTCCTTTCGACGCCTACAAAGCTCTTCGCAAGACAATACTCTTCGACAGTAAAAGCCAAACAACATTTTCCGAGAACACTACCACTCTTTTCAAAAAGTTTCAAGATTTGAAATCACGTCCGGACATACCGTAATATAACTCCTGCGGCCGCATTGCGGTAAGCATTCCCCTTTTTTCTTATTTTACAAACAGTTGTGGACTTAGGATGAAGGGCACTTTAGATTCGCCCATGGGTATATCACTGACTATACAATAAAAAATATAAATCTAAGAAGGCTAATTATTACTTCTGTTTCAAACTCATTTTATATTCTTTTGTTTGTTTACAATATGCTAATGGTTTTTAAGTTCTACAGATTTTTACCAAACGTTGTATCTTTAATTATTTAAACAAAAGCGTTTTAAATATCCAACCGATCTATAAATGAGTCGTGTTAATTTTTTTTTAGATGTCTATGTAAAAGCATTTGACAAAGATCTCACGGCAAAATATAAACTAATCAATATATTATATTATGTCGTAAATAAAGTCTCACATAAGATATAAGCAAATAAAATCTTATTAATTTATGTTTTACTTAAGAGACAAGAAAGCATCAAAAATACTGAAAAGATCATATGCAAAAAATGTTTAATATGTATCGACTGTGGAAAAGAAAAATGACAAAACCCACAGTTTTTTTTCGATAATCACAATGTAAGCAAGTTGATTCACTTTCTATCAACAGGATGTTAGCTTAAAATACAGAATTATTATCTAAATTTAGGTTTAAGTATTAAGAAGGGCAGGGGAAATTGCGATCAGATAAAGTTAGTTAGCCTTTTAGCTGCCGTAGATAATCAATAGTAATTACTTAGCACACCGGCTATAATTCGCAACTATTAATTTAATTAATTACTCACGAGATAACTCGTCTCTGGCGTGTTGAGCGCAACAAATTTTACGAGATATCTCGTCTGTGGCAGCCATCGAGTTAAAAACCAGTTTATCAGTCTTCATGCACTTCAAGGATGGGTGTATTTCATAATTTGTGTTTGGCCCAAAATCATCAAGAAACATTTTTTGTGTCTTCTGTAAAATTGGTTATGTGTGGGTTACGTCCATTTTCCATTCCATAGTCGATAAACATGATTTATTTTTAATTAAAAAAATAATGGGATTTTTCTCTTTGTAAATTTGAGGCTAATATTTCTGTGAACCAATTTATTTTTCTTCATTAACATGAAGCTTTTCTTACAAATATAATAATATATTGTGTTATACCGAAAAGATTAACGCAAATTGCAACATACTAAATCAATTTTGCATACGTGTTACTTGAAGGATTATACATATACATATGTATGACATAAAATAAATTAATATATTCGAATTTGTAGTCTTTCAGATTGATATTTAAAATTATACAAGTAACCGCTAGCAATAACTTGACAATGAAAACTTTTTATTATTTAAAAAAAGTTAATCTAACATGTCCACTAAATGGAGTTCTGAAGTAAGTCTTAATCTTTTATCTGTATTGTTACTTTTCAAAGTATTTAAAAGACATTAGATCACATTAAAGCTTAAAAGAACTTCTACATCATAATATAATACATGGCAAAAAAAATATGTAATCTGATAATTTTATCTAGTTTTGTAATAAACTCAACCTTTTGTTTTGTTTATTCATTTCCACCACCCATAAAAACGATCGAAGCTCATAAAATATATTTATTACATTTTTTATTGTTTTATAAAGTAAATACTTCAAGAATATCAATGGGCAATAGAATATCTCTAGAATAAAGTTCTTGTAAGAGGCAGGCAAGCTGTTCAACTACCGTTATAAGAACAGAAATTCTCTATATGAGGAGCTGGCAAACTTTCAGGTAAAAAAGTCAAGTTGTCAAGAAAGCAGGATATGAAAGTATCAGAGAGCCATAAATTTGCAATATATGATATTTTTGGGTACAAAAGAAACGTGTTAAGTTCAAGAGTTGACGTCTAAACAGTAATGCAAAGAACCGCGGTTTGCTAACTCTTGCTCTATATGAAACTAAAAAGTTAAGTAACTTACTAAAAAAAAAACAATACTAAGTTATATTTGCAGTAAAAAAATGATTGACCTTAGCGTATATATAGCGACAATGGCATTTTGTTCAATATTATATTAGATAAAAAAATACTTTAATGTTTATTAGGTCAGTATTGTAATTTTTTCGCTACTTTATAAAATTGATTCATTGATCTTAAGATACTGGTGTAAAAATAATTGAAAAAAACCATTATTATTAAAATGTCTAAAATTTAATTTGAAATTCACATAAGTTCGGTTTTTGTTGGCACTGTTACATAAAAATATTTCTCATACGCCTTTTAACAATGTCAATTTAAATTTAAAAACATGTTGGTATGTTAGTAATAAAAATAGAAAGAATATACGAATGTAGGAAGCCAACTACTAAAAAATTCTTCAAGAGAAAGTCAAGAATAGATTATATACGTGATTTTCTGGAAGAGGACTCGCATTCAAGAAACTCTTGAAAGCCAGTTAGGGCTTTGCAAACAAATGTAAAGTTCGATAATAGTTGTTTATATTTATTTAATGCAGTCGGTATTCGTTTTATTATATTTTTTTCCATTCACGAATCTCTCCATACATTTCAAAACATACGAGAAAATACGCATCCTGTTAAAACATCAGCATTTTTAGGGAAAAGATAAATGTATATTTGTACTACAAATCTTGTACGACAGTATTATAAGTAACAATAATGTTTTCTTTAATTTACATCCTTGGGAAACAAATAAAAATAAATAAAGATTGAGTCAATGATAAGCGGAGACAATAAATTATCTTGTGCAACATGTAACTTAAAGACATGAAGGTAAAATTTGCAAATGATATTTAATAAACTTGCATTCCTATCAAGGAATCATCTCATATGAGATTCGCATAACATAAATAAGTTTTTCCGCGTGTTAACGAAAGTGTGCTGTGAAGTTATTGATATTATCAAAAATATTCTGCAATTCTGATATAAATAAATATGTTTCTATTTTTGTTACCTGTTTATTTAACATTAGTTTTCTTTACATTTAATTGGGCCCTTATATAATGTTAGTGCGGAATGAATTATTACTTAACATTTCGTATTGAAACACCTATTGCTCAAAGGCCTTAAAAGCACTTGATTCAACATTGTATTTTGAACAGCAATCTTTTGTATTCTAACCGTTCCTTTAACAGCTACAGCTTGGACTTGTACCGGGCACATACGTTTTGTATACGTGATCTGCGAGATAAAAAGAATTTAGCTGGACAAGGGTTGTGTGTTTTGTAGTCTTCAATCAAAAATCGGTTAGACATTTTTAATTATAAAGGGATTTGTGGGTAAGTCTTTTATTCCACGATTAAGTAGAATTGTGTAAAAAGAAGAATCTTTTTAGAATATACAAGATTGAAAATAGATTAAAACCCCGTGGCTTAACCCGAAACTAATTTTGAAAGTTGAATAGTAAAGATATTTTTAGTAAACACAACTTGATTTAGTCATATAAATAAAGCGTACTTTTAATCAGCCGATACAAAATTGTTTGCTAATAGTGTTAAGATTTATAAATATATGAGATATATTGTAATATATTTAATACATACATTTATTCTATCGTACGATAAGCAATTAAAACGGCCGATTATTCGGGAAAGTCGAGAATTCAAGCTTTTACGTTCTCAATCCGTCTTCCGTCTTTCAGTATCTTCACATCTCATTTGAAAAGCTAATATTGAATTATTTCCATCAAAATGACAATTTAATTGTTAAAACCCATTTTCAACAAAACATCCGATAAGTTTTAACACTCAGTATCACATATCTTGGCAGAATTTGGCGAGTGAAAGATTTATAATTCTGAGTAAATAGCAAATGAAAAAAAATCAGCTTTTAGAATAAATCCTCTAGAATCAATATGTTATTTTACATAGATAATTATAATACAAAAATATAAAACATTGGTGCAGATCTGACGCATATATGGGCTTAAAATTAATTGCATTTTTTTGTGATCTATGCCCGCTCCCAATGTGGAGCATATGACCTCTCATGGAGGTATCTTAACATAAGTTTTTCTACGAGAACTGTTTATAACTCAGTCGCTCAACCTCTCTGTTTCCAAATTGAGTAGTAGGAATAGAAAGATAAGGCTAGAACAGGACTAGTGGTTAACTAATCGCTCTTGCTACTCCCAGTTATTGAAGGATTGGAAAGGTGAGAGAAGGAACTTTTACACATCACAAATACCCATGCATTAAACAATCTTCTCTTAGTTTCATATAAATAAATACAACTCAAAATATTGTTTAACGTTTACGTTGCAATAAATTTGAATTTAACTGAATAAATGATTCACTAAAACGATGAGACATATAATAATGATCACTATTTAACAAATCAGTTTAGATCATAGGTTCCCAAAGTGGTCCGTACGGACCCCCGGGGGTCCGTGAGGACTGCCAGGGGGTCCCTGACAGGAATAAAAAAATGGGGGTCCACGAGATGTAAATGGTGGTCCACGGACCGGAATCAATGGAATCAAATTTAATCAAAATAATGCGGGTTTAAATAAGTCAAAGTAAACTATCTCTTAAATTTATTAAACAAAATATATTTGACACAAGAAGAACTTAAGGTACAGTTTAGAAAGGCTTACCAGCAGTTCTGGCTGCAGAAAGATATCCCTGTTGCTTATCCTGTATTGTGGGCTATCGCAAGAAAGTTTTTGATAGCATTTCCTTCTTCGTACCTCGTGGAGAGAGGTTTTAGTGCAGTTAAGAATAAAAAATTAACATATTTTTTTTTACAATTGTCCACTATACAAAAAACCCTATCACAGTGTGCTCACATTTGTATTTTTAAAAATTAGAAAACTTCACTATTATGCATCTTGGGGGAGGGGGTCCACGAAGGATAAAATACTGGGCTTAGGGGTCCACGGGGGAAATAAGTTTGGGAACCATTGGTTTAGATGCTTAAAAACTTTAGTCAGCCATATCTCAAAACTACCAATTTAGCCATCGATATAAGCTAAATGAATATTTGACATACAATACTTTCAAAGATTTTTTGTGTTTTTTCGTATTTATTTTTATTTGAATCTTTCCGTAATGAAAATCTTAACTGCTCCATTTCTGCGCTCGAATTAATCAATATTTATTCGTACCCAAACGATTTTGAATATTTTACGTTGAAGTCTGTATTCAAATAGAATTTTTCCTTTCAGTTTTTGTTTTTTTCGGTCGCTTTTGTGTAATTATTACATTTTATACCTTCTTTTAAAATTCAGGTGAAATTCTCATTTTTGTACTCCGTATTTGATTTCCTCTTGAATAAAACATCATTTCGAAAACGTATGACTTTCACCCTGGCATATAGAATGAGAGAAATAGGGGTAGAAAGAGTGTGAAGATTTCCATCTATTTATTTAATTTGCATTTAACTCATATTACTTTTGTATATACAGAATGATTCAGTTTAATTGAGGCAAAACCCCATTATATATTTTTAATTGAATTGGCATTTAATTGGTATAACTTCATTGTAATAAAGTAAAAAATATCAAAGTATTTAGTTCTGCAATTTTTATTAAAACTCAGTTGATAACTGCTTCAGCATATGCCTTCATCAAAACTATGTTTAAATCTACATTTACTCAGCTATATATCCTAGCTTAGAAGAGATATACAATACATCATGTTGCTTACTCTAACATCCTAATTTATATTACAAATTATAGTATTACGTTTATCAAACTTTAGTTACATGTAATATACTTCGAATCAGTGGCGTAGTAGTCAACGTTGTTAACTTTTGTGAAGCAACTCACGAGTTCGGGTTACAGTATTTTTACACTCGCTTTATCGATTTCTGTTCTATGTTTTTTATGTCAATTTTTTTTCCCACCACTATTTTCAATCCTTAATACATCATCTGTCAAAAAAACCAAAGCTGCATATGCCAAATAAGTATCTAAATTTAGTTTTTAAGTTTGAAAAATAAGGGTATGTGAAAATTGCAACCACAAAAAGTGAACCCTTATAAAAGATTTTCTTATAAAAAAATATTAAATTTATATTATATTAAGTTAACAAAACACCAGTTTATAAGTCTTTAATTTAATATTTTGACTTTCGCCCAAAATCGTTAAAAAACATTTTTTGTCTGTCATGTAAAAGTTGTTTTTTAACTAAACACAGATAAATATATATATATGTATTGTAACTATGTAATATTGTAAATATATAGTAAAACACCGTTATTCTATGATACAAACAATATCAAATATTATTAAAGCTTTTTCTTACTAAGCTGGCGTTTATATCCTTACTAAAGCCAACATACATGTGTAACAATTTAATTCATTAAGCGGTCGCGATGTATGCTTTGTGCTTTGATTGTCGCGAAATCACTTGACATGTTGTATTCGAACATGCTTAAACAAATATATTACAATGTTTTTTTACAACTTTTTCGCGAAATGAAGCATCAAATTCGTTATGAAGTTGCTTATTTTAACAAGAGTTGTAGTACAAGAACTATATTACTCAGTTGCTCGATATCTATGTTTCGGACGCAGATTGGATATAAGGATAAGTCTGGGATTGGTCGATACATGTGGTAAACTGATAGGTCCCGCTATTTCCTGCTTAGTAAAAGTAATTTCAGACTTTACATCTATACCTTCGAGCACAAATATATATATATATATATATATCAATTTATGACACTGTCTGTGCCGACATTTGAACTAGGGTATCCAATGCCGGAGCTTTTTTCCAATCCCGGGATTCCTCAATTTGGTATAATTTTTCCCCGGATTGACTAAAAACTCGTTTTTTTTAGCTCACCGAGGAATTTGAAATCCTGAATTCGCTATACTATTCCACCAGATTTTTTTTAGCTCTTGCAATTTCAAAATCGTATCAATTTTAGGGATCAGAAAATCGAACGGGATCCCGGGATTGGATGCCCTAATTTGAACCCGTAAGCACCGTAACGGTAGATAACTTCGTTGGCTACTCAGCCACAGGCTCTTCAACTATAATATGCGAAAATGTTTGTATATTGATAATAGATACCTGCGCATGCATATGGCGTGTCTATAACAATCAGAAAATATTTTTTCTTTAATAACTAAAGATAACAATAAAAAATATCACTTCTAATTTTTTTTAGATAGTAATTCATTAGGTTGAAACGTAAACAAATATTTCACGATAAACCAATTAAGTATATAGATGTTACAAGAGTTAATTTTGGTATCAAGCAATAAATCTTTCTATTTAGAAAGTGATATGAAAAATTACAGTCACTATACCCGATTTTATGAGGTTTTATTATTTACCAGTCTTGGAATAATTACTTTATCATGTTCTCGAATTTCGTCTGGATCGCATTTCATATGGGGATTTGGTTTTCAACTATTGTATAAAAAGAAGCCTTACTACTTTCTTTCTCAAAAAAATGTGTAATAGTGCTTTAAGGTTTAATCTAGCAGTTTATCAATACTTGCCGTCGAATATATTGTGAAGAGAAAATGACTATGTCCTTTGTTGTATATGTAAGCAATAAATAACATAAAAATATACCAATAAAACTTTGCTTTTAATTTAACAAAAAATAAATTTGCTTTTTCTGAATCTCTAAGATTCGTTGATAAAAGAAGCCCTTTGTACACTATCAAAAAAAATGTATTATTCTATGCTTCTTTTAGCTTTATATTAATATGCGTTACAGATTGTTGAAAACGTTTAATATTTTACCAATTAATTTTCCCTTACATTTTAAATTTTCACCAGTTTAGTGAAAATCCCATCAGTGCACCATTTTGCACCCAAAATTCAAAACAGTAGAAACGTATTAAGTTTTACAAGAATTATAATAGCTTTATAGTTAATGACTTTATTGGCATCACATCTTAACCAATAAAATTTTAATTCATTACCTAAATTTACCTTAATTAAATTGGTTGGCAATAAAGTGATTGTCTTTATATATAGTTTGTTTTCATGTCAATTTTGAGGTATGATAGTAGGAATAACTAACCCATTGATTAACATGTGTCATTTTTAAATAAATGAATCCAATTTAATTGAATGGTTTCCCTATTTCATTATATTTATGAAGTAAAAGCGTAATCAAAACCCCCTGTATGTGCTAAAAAGGAGGCTGAATATTAAGCATGATACCCCAGGGATGGGAGGTAGTATATTTTCCCCACGGGATGGGTAATGCAATCTCTTCAGGGAAAATCTATATAATCATATCACATTTGCGTATCCATGACAGTGTCATTATTCTATTCGTCGTAGATGCTGTATAATTTTATAAAAATGAAAAGTTATTGCAATCTAAATAAAGTTAATTGAAAAAAACTTTTTTCAAAAAAAGGCAATTTTTCTTCGTAATTCCATCGTTGTTTCCGACTTCTAACGTATTCAAATAATTATTTACCACCGTTTTGATCCTTCAATAACTGAGCGTAACGAGATTGTTAGTTTGTTTACTCCTAGTCCTGTCCTAGTCTTATCCTTCTTTCCCTACTACTCTTTTTGGAAAAGATAGGTTAAGCGGCTGAGTAACAAACAGTTTTTGTTGAAAAATTACTGTTGAGATAACTTCATAAAGAAGCCATGGATTTTAAAAAAAATGTAGAGCATCTGGTATCTTAATTATTATGTAAACATTTAATTCTTATGTAAACTAAACAATGGTTTTTTTAACGAAAATTGATTCTCAGGCAAATATATGATCCGTCTTCACTATGCTCATTAAAATCAATATACTCAGTGCATTTTTATCCATGTAACGCGGTTAAACGGCGTTCCGGCACCTTTTTTCTTAGAATTTTTTTTATTTTGCTGACAAAACATTTATTCTTTTCCATCGAAACCATTGGCACCTTGGCTCCATCTATGAATTAGAAAAAAAACTTCACTGTCTTTCTACTGATTTCGACCTTAGTATCTAATCTAAAAAAAAACCTGTTGATAAAATATATGAATCTCAGGCACAAATGAACAACATTTAATAAGATTAAATAATATACAATGGATACCAAGAAGACGGTTTTCAGTTAAATTATCTTATCGACCTTGAATTGGAATCTGGCAATAATATATTCAGCATTTATTATGCTCTAAGTCAGTTTCCAATAACAATTGATATTCAAATGAGAAATCAAGAAACAGTTCTCTGAAAACCAATCGAGTTAACGTATGTAACTAGTTATATTTCAATCTAAGCTCGGAAAGCTGATGCATTTTTATGAGGCTGCGCTTAAAAGCTTTGTGTACCAAACGACATCTTTGTCATGATTTTCAATTAATATTCATTGAAACTTTTCCACTGTGACATCAATACTAACTTTACTCGTTTCATATTATAAATAAACCTTTTTTCTCGTAAAATAGCTCATATAAAGGTACATCCATTAAAAGTCCACACTAGGGAGGACTTAAAACATTTTTTCACTCGAAGCTGACTCATGACATCTCTATGAATTTCTGCGTTGAACTATTATTATTTCATTACTGCTTAGAGATATTTTCATTATCGGTTTTGGTGTTTATTTATCATTTAATCTGTTATTATAAATATCAGTAGATATTTCCACCTGTTAAAGTTGCTATATACATGACGCGTCAGAACAGATAAAGAGAGAGTGTGTGTGTGCTGTGGGAGTGTCTCTCTTTGTGTGTGTACTTCATTATAAATATACTGACAAATAACGAAATAATATAATATATGTATATATACTTTAATCCATGTCCGTTCTCATTGTGTATCATATGATCTATTGATTGATTTATCTCAACGGAAGTTTTTCTTTAAGTAGTGGATTTTACTCTTTTGTCTAATCTTTTTTTTTTGGAAGAGAGCAGGGATAGAAGGATAAGAGTTTTTACATGACTTATGGTTTACTAATAACATGAGCTAAAGATTGCCCGGCTGGGAGAGAAAAAATCATGTCTTTGAACAGAAATGAAATGAAAAAAATATGACCCGAAATCCATTGTATTTATATTCTTAAGTTAAAACAAACCACATGGTTAGAAAACAGAGAAAACAATGTAATGACGTGATTAAAATTTAAAAAAACATTTTTTTATAAAGATAACTACTTACTACTTATTTAGATATCCTTAACTTTACATTAATAATCACAAGTATTTCTTTAAGCATGATTTGATTAATCTTAAACTACAAATTTTTAGTTTTATTGTTTATTACATACTTCTTTTTGATTAACCTTTCTTATCATTGTCAGTCTTGCTTTCTTTCCATAAAATTATATTTTTATAATTTTCTATTATTCATGATCGTTTCATAGCCAAAATAATTTATATTGATAAATTGTTTAGCTAAACCATATATATTCAATATGAAAAAAAAAAACACAAAAAGACGTCAGGAAAATGTTTTCCATCTTATGATTTCTGATTAAGTCGGCCATGTGGGAATTCACACATGCTAAGATACAATGGTCTGGGCTTACAACTAAGGCATCTATAATCATGGACTCTTTTTGTGATAACGGGATTTTGGGATCAACAATCTTTCCAAGCCGGTATCCCGAAATTGATCATATATCATAATTTCTTTTTTTCATTTTTTGACACATCTTTTATTTGAATTAAAAAATAATTGACATTACAACTAACGATCAAAGTGACAGATATTTTATTCTTAAATATCAGTTTTTTAAGATCAATTCGAGTTGAAAATATGTCACAAACACCTGTGTTCAAGATCATAAATAAAAATTGAAATAATCATCTCCACTTCTATACCCTATATAAATATAATCATAAAACCTTTGCCGACAAACAAATACATATAATTCTTAAAAATACTTACTACTCAAATCTGTGGGCATTCCCATGAGCTTATCCTTTTCGCCAGCAATGGCTTTAAACTCAATGATACATTTATTTCTTATAAAAACACGAAACATTCATTTACTAAGCGTCAGTTATAATTCATCCGTGCACTTGAACACCTGAAGATGCCGAAAGGCGAAACCCGAGTCGTTAGTGACAAAATCTGTGAGAATTTACATAGGTTGAACGATTCAAATTTAATATTTTCCAGTTGTTCAGTTTTCCAGCTGAAAAAACTGCCTGTACCTGTCTACGATTGATAAACAATTTAAGAGGTAGTAAGAACACAATCCATTTATTTATTTGTAGGTATTATACAAACATATGTATGTATTTTAACAAACTGAGTTACACTATTGGAAATTGTTTTATCATTAAAATACATGGTAGTAAATTGGGAAGAATTTAATTTTTAAATTTGATTTTTAATGTAGTATAGTGGATTACGGGTTCACCAAATTGTTCGGGATCCCTGGTCTCGAGATTGGATGCCCCACTTGCAATGATATTATATTACAATGCAAGTTTTTTTTTAAATTATGGATTTCAATGAAATAAATTAATCTCATTCATTAGTATCAATAATTTGTAAGTGGCTTAAAACATTTCCTTACAGTAAGTTTTGTTGTCACGTATTTATATTTTGTGTATCTATAAATGAATTTATTTTTTTACACCCTTATTATTTTTACTTGGCTTAGTATAAATGGCCTTGTATTAATGTATATTGTTATCAATTGAAAATTATCGTGATGAGAAAAATAGATTCTGATTCTTTGCAATAAATCTGGAACTAGTACAAAATAGTGTTTTATCGTAATATATTCACTAATTATTTTACGGTTGTAATGCAGAAGTAAATGTATTTAAAACATTATATTAAATTTCCTAAATTTAGAAAATGCTTGTGTTTTTTTATATAATAATATCAAATACTGATTTCAAAATAAATCTTACGTCAATTATTTGTTTACTTCCGTATTTGAAGAGCAATATGTTTCCACTCGGAATGCACAACTATCGTATAAATTGGATAATTCAATCTATATGAGCCTATCAAAGGTCAGTATTTTCTACTTTTATTTTGGGTTCGCGTGACGCTCACACTAAATGGCAAAGTTTCTTAAGGCGTTATCGTAATACTACATTTTATTACAAGTTCAAAAAAATACACAGGACATAAAGACTGAACTAGTCTATATATTAATACTCGATAATGTCCGTATGATTGCATGATTGTCCGCGATTTCCCAAATGATTGTTAGCAAACTTAAACATTATTCCAAAAATAAAATAATTTACGAAATTTCTGCTACTACTAAAAATAGTTGTTGGCAAACTTAAACATTATTCCAAAAATTAGGTAATTTACGAAATTTCTTCTACTACGAAAAATAATTGTTAGCAAACTTAAGCATTATTCCAAAAATTAAATAATTTACGAAATTTCTGCTACTACGAAAAATGGTTGTTAGCAAACTTAAACATTATTCCGAAAATTCAATAATTTACAATTCAAATACTACAGGGCAGGGCTGTCGATATATGCCCCGAGATATATTTATTTTATTTTTAGAATTTCTGGCTTATTCAATAAATAGGTTTGTAATTTTCTGACTACTTAAAAATGCAACAAAAATCCCCCCGTTGAGGTCAACGGGCTTACAGCTAGTTTTATTTAATTTTAAACAATATATCATTTTTTACAAAAATAATGAGTGACAACAGTAGATTGTTGTTTATTTTTATTTGATTTTCGATGGATTTGGCGGTAACTTTGTAGAAATTGATTTTTATTTTAGAAATTGAAAACTTCATTATCATTCGCGTTAATACTTTGCTATGTGTCTTTCTATCATATTCTGGGGTGGTGAATTCATGCTTCAATTTCCATTCCATTTATAGTAGGGTGATTTTATTATATTCCGCGTTCTGTCCCGGGTTTACCAAGGCCTGGGCGGGAGCGTGGTCTTAAGATTTTGATTTATATTTTGGGAGGATAGGATTTTATTATTTGTTATTATTGATTGCGTTTTGCTGTATTACTTTATTATTAATAATAAAGTAATACAATAATACTATAATATAAGTTGGCAGGTAACAAATTGGCAGATCTGAGTAAACAGTAAATAACAATAAGTGCTTGAAGGCTAATAAAGGATTTAGCCTCAGTATTTTACGTTACATAAATAATTATTATAACAAAACATAGATGGGAGTTAAGGATCGTTAGACAGGGATAATTGGCTGCCTATAAATCTTGATTGATATATGTACTTAGCGATTAAATAAATTGCTGTTTTTGTCTGATATAATAAATGCAAATACTTAGTTATTTCTGACATGAAATTAATATTAAAGAGTATCGTTATCTTACTATTAATACCTTTTAAGTCTGTTTGAGAATAATTTACCGAGGAAGGAAAAAACAGGTAGATAAACATATAAATCTTCCATAATGAATTAATCTACTGATATTGATTGTGACATTTGAGGTTTTAAGTCCATGCTTGAAACCATGAAGTTTACGAACACTTCAATTATTTATTTTTAAGCATAGGCAGTTTAACAGTCGAATGAATTTTTGTTTTCATTTTGTAGAAGAACTTTCAATTTTAAAACGAATTGGACTCACGGCGTTTTAAAAGTAAGGAAACGATATCATTATTAACTTACCTCATTTTGATTAATTTTGTTATTTTCAAGCTTAAACAGGTTTTTTTTACCCATGTCCGCTCCCAATGTAGAGCATATGGCCTCCTAATGGAGGTATCTCAACAGAAGTTTTTCTACGAGAGCTGTTTGTAGCTCAGTAGCTCAACCTCCCTTTTTGTCAGAAAGAGAAATAGAGATAGAGGAATAAGGCTAAACAAGACTAGTGATTAGCATATTCCTCTCGCTACGCTCAGTTGTTAAATTATCGGAAGGGTGGAAAGGATTTTTTAGACATCACAAACACCCATGACTTCGAACAGAAGACGATAAATTGGTCTAAATAATTATGTTCGTACTGGGACTCGAACCCGTGATATCCGGCACGGAAGCCTATAACGCTAACCATTGCGCCATATGAAGCGAAAATAAACAGGTATTTTCGTCATATTAATTTTATACAAATTAAATTGAATATTTTTCATTTCAATTTAAATATTTTGCAAATAATATTAAATCATTAAAAAAAACAATTGTATAGGTACGATTTGCATGTGTACACCTAATCATATATATTCCATTTACAACGCTTTTTTAGCATCTGTTGCAGGCAATTTCTTGTATATATTGATGACATACTGTAAAAATGTACAGATAGTTTTACATAATAATAAATAGTACTTCACTATTTAATATGCGAAGCCAATTTGCAGTGACAGGCAAAAGTTTGAGAATTTTCGCTATGTTTGGTCATCTTTTTACATAATTACATTTTGCCCTTTAGGGATTTAGTGGATAAAAGGATTGCGTGTGATTTTATTAATATTTGGGTAAGGCTCTGACCCAAATTAAGAGTTCAAATATCAGCTTTTGAAATACATAATACCCACCTGCCTCATGAATATTCATTCTGCTGAATAAGAACTTTTGTTTTACTTCGTTGACATTCATTATTAACATCATCGTACTGTGCTTTGGCATAATATGTGGAAATTTTTCATGAATTCAAACGTTTTTTTAGAGTTCAACCGGTATTTCCGGATAAATTTTCTTACCGAATTAATATTTTCTGTTTAAATTAGAAAATAGAGAGTGATTTTTTTTTTAAATAATATAATACAATTTAACTAGTTAATTGTTTTCAATTATTATCTATAAATGTATAATAATAATACTAAATAAGACGGTTGTTATTTACTATTAAATTCTGGCAATAAATCTTGTGCATGGTAGACAAATTATACTTTGACAAAAAATAGCAGTTTTTGCCCATGACTGTTCTAAGCTCTTCATGGTTTTTTTTCGTTATAAAATCACTGGTTGTTAAGATCATTGATTTGATCATACTTGAGGTGTTTTTTTACAATATCACTGGGAAGAGCGTCACTATGTTGATACAAGTTGGTTGTTGATTATCCCACCACCACCTGTTATGTGTGTGCAGCAGCTGTTTCACGACCGCCTTCCATAACGCAATATGACTAATAAAATAAACGAATTTACTGCTAATATTATTGGCCTGATACATAGCTGCACGAGACCTATCTTTTAACCATGCACTGTTGGGCTTAAAAAATAAAGAAAAAAGAGAATGTGACTTTCTCAGTCATTTAGTTTAAGTGGTATTAAGTATCCTGTGTATCCGAATACTGAGAATCCGTCGTGACGGAAGGGTTAAATCTACGACGCGTCGAATTTAAAGAAACGTCAAGAATACCCTATACCCCATATGATGTTGCAAATTTATCTAATACCTGAAAATTGTCCTTGGTTGAGATCCGGTCAGTATGGCCTATTGGGCCCGTATGAGGACGGACTACAGAAAACAGCTCTGCTCGTTTGGCATTCATCTCAGAGCAATCCTACAGTACGTGATTTGCGTCCGAGTGGTTGTGCTCACAAGTGCAATCCGGCCGTTCAACCAACTTGCCCAGCCCAAATAGTTTACAGTTGAATTTGCCATGGCCGGATATAAATTGGAAAACCGAGTGTCCAGGAGAAATAGACTTCACCTTGAGCCTCCAAGTCACGTCTGGGGAAAAACGACATTATGTTGATGAGTTTATGCCAAAATTCACATAGTTTAGTGAACCTTCTATGTACAAAATTATTTAACCCGGTTAGTTACTTTGGACGGTTAATCGGATGCCCTACGTGGAACTTAATAATAATTTTATAACGGGTATGTTATAATATTTGACATCACCGTTCAAAACTCGTGTCCAATGACATGAATTTCTAAATTGTGGTTATTTTCACATTACACTTATCTTTGAAATTAAGAAAACTCAACTCATCAACTACTCTTTATAGCTCAACTTTTTCTCAGAAGCAATGAAAGTTTTTATATCTGCAACCAGCCATCGTTAAAAAGCACCTAGCTTTCAAACACTCAATGTAAGCCTGTAAAGCCAGACTACAGTGTTATGTTCGTAATACTTAATACACAAAGTTGGAATAAAACGCTACATAAAAAAATATTTCGTACTTTATGTGCTTCAAAAATAATAATTTACAATAATAGACAAGCAAAATATTGAATTTTGGGTAGCCGGTAAATTGCTCGAATGGAAATTGCTCGAATTACAAATTATTCGAATTGCTTGGTTATTTAAAAGATTTTTCACGACTTTTTCTACGAATTTCATTTTTATCTTGTGCGACACTTGTTTAGAGAGTGAAATAAAAAAATAATTTTCGTAAGTATTTATTTTAACCGTGTTCGCTCAAAATGCGGAACATATAATCTTTTAATGGAGTTTATCTCAACAGAAGTGTTTCTACGAGAACTGCTTATTAATTAGTTACTCAAACTGTTTATATATATTTCCAGAACACATAGAAGACTAGGGCTAAGACAGAACAAACGGACAGAACAAACGGAAACAAATTGATTATCTTGTTATTCGAGCAATTTCCATTCGAGCAATTTACTGGGAACCTGAATTTTGTATGATGCTAAGTGCTTTTGTTTTCATGTAACGCGGTGGCACGGCGTTGCGGCACCTTTTTTCTCGCAATTTTTAATGTTTTGAATCAATATTCACAAACTTTTGATTGTTGATTTTTTCATGCAAACGATTGTCTGTTTCTCTTAAGTCCCTTTTGAATGTAATTTTTAAAACAATACCAGGTCCGTAGACTTACTCTGTGACCAAAATCAGGGGTCTAATGCTATACGTATTGCTTTGTTTTGCAAAACTCACTTACTTACAAAACCTTTTCCCAACAGTACTTAGAACAGTGGTCAATATAGTTGGATTTTATGACTGATCTCACTGGTTCGAATCGCAGTACGAAGCAAACAGAGAGCTTATAGTGAACCACAAGTCCTGTCTTAATTCTATCCTTCTATCCTTACTCTCTTCGGAAAAAACGAGAGGTTGAGAAACTGACTAACCAACAGTATTCGTAACAAAAAAACGTAAAATTCAAATACCTTACAGATACGATACGCTATTAGGAATCCATATTGAATTGGAAATGGACACGAATTAGAAAAAAGTCTTGACAAGAAGTAAGTTCTGGTACTTTTTTTTTCAAAAAAAAGCACTGATGCTAATCATAAAAAATCAACTGATCTAATAACCATTTCTTAAACAAAAATAAATAAAAAACGGTGTCTTGAATTTTTGACATCACTCAACTTAACCATACAGTAAAAGCTTCTCTGAAGTTATATTTTATGGAAATATGAAATTTACACAGAAGACGTATATTAAAAAAACACTATAATAAATGGTAAAAACATTCTTTTACTTTAGAAAATGTTGACATGGTAAAATTAAAATGATTCAAATAGGATCAGAGTTACTTTCTCTATAACGATGCGTATTTGTTTTAACTTTTGCAATAAAACTAAAGTAAAATAGCTGTTGAAAAATGTAGCCTTCGCTAGACGGTACGACTTTATTAAGTTTATCTCAATAAGCTAGGAGGGACACAAATTCAAATCCCTAGTGAGTAGAAAATTTTTCTTTACGAGGCCACAGTATCACATCACTTTTGAAGAAAAAATCTCTTAATATTGTAAAGTAGAATTGATAATGCTCATTTTAATATTAGCGAACATAAAGTAAAGTTTATCATTAAGATTAACTTGTGAAAACGTAATATGTTTAAAAAAATCAGTATATTTTCTGGACAGTTGTCATTTTTTATTTATAACATAATATTATTTTTTTAACAGTTTTTTTTCTCCACGAACATTATACAATAATTGAATACTTCGTAACGAAGAGATTTAAAAAAAAAACATCAAAGTGAAATCGGTATGAAAGTTATTATTTTAAAATTAAAGATTAAAAATATTGGTTTTTATTGCTTTATTTATAAAAAAATATCAATACATATATTTATATATTAACATTACCTTGGTTGAATTACTTACAAAAACATGAAAATGCAGGTTTCGTACATTTTCTTTGTCATATTTAAAAATCAAGAACAGTTTCCGGTTATTAAGCATTGCTTTTTTTTTTGGGTATCAAATTTATGGAGCTTCAAGTACCAGGACGCACCAAGGTTCTTTCAGTCTCCTTCATCAATAAAGATTTTGAAAAATTGTAAATGGCATCCCCTTACCGTCGTTTGCAGATGGAAGGGCGCGATCACTACAGAGATAAGAAGTTTACGGGAACTCTATATGCATTATTTTGCAAATCACATCCATATGCTTCCTCCATACTATATCCGTACATGTACACACACATGCGCATACATACATACACACATACAGTACACAAATTGTTTTTAAACAAAGAGAGTCATTTTCGTGATGCTAAGTTCGTTCTAAAATTGACAATTTTAGACGACATAAGATCTATGGAGGGTCGTCGAGCAGGACTGCTCTGGGTCTAAAACGATTCTCAGGCAGTGTCTCGTCATAGTTGTGGAGATTAGAGATCGTTGGGTTAAAATGTTTTCCTACCTCGCTGTGAAACTTTTGTGATATTTCACGAACGAACTCACGGATGGTAGGTAATTTTTCGTTTTAAATACTGACTGCTTAGCTGAGATTCAAGACATCATATACATCCATGATTTTTAAAAGAAGTCTATAAATTGAATGAAAAAACATTTTATAACAGCTGTCCGCACTGGGATTCGAACCCGTAACCAATGACATTGACCACTCGATCACGCAGATAGCCTAATTAATAATTTTATAAAGAAGCTGATGTGATTTCTCGAGAAAAATACTTAAAAGTGAAAATTAGCTACTGTTGACAATATTTTTAATGGTTAGCCTTTTTTAAGCCCTGCGTAATCTTAGCAAGCAAGTTTTCTTACGCTTTCTAAAAACTACAATATTTTTCTACCCTATAATATTGTTTATACATCTATTTTTCTCACAGTTTTATTTAACAAGTTTTTCAACCGGCTTAAGAGAAGCCAAAAAAGTGTTCTCATAACATTGTTTTTGCTAGAAAGCTTAACACCAAAAAATGTATTTTTTTATTATTCAATTTATAATTGAAAACCTTGTAAATTTACTATCATTTATATTATATAAAAAAAGTATCTGATAAAGTGAGAAAAATCAAAACACATTTGTTTGTCCTTTGGGTGACCAAGTCAACTAAGGCGACTGGTATAATTATGTCTCCCTTATATTAATAAGGGATGGTTTTTAACAGTTTTATTCGCTCATTAACACATTATTCGATTGATATTTTTGAATTTAGTTATCAAAGTTTTTACATAATATTTTAAAATTCTACAAAATGTTATAAATAGTTCCAATCTGTGATATAAACATATAAAAATATTTGATTTTATGTCATTGTATAGCTTTCGTGATCTATCATTAATCTCGTGTCATTTTCCTATTTGTATAGTTCCGTTTCATGAAAAGGGATTGACGTTATCAGGTTTCTTGTGAGGGTAAAAAATTACGTGTTTGATATATTTGCGGAAATCAAAATTTAAAATAAACAAAGGAAGCTTTGCTGCGAGGAAAGCTGAAAACAGAACACGTCACTTCCGGCGTTCTTTATTCAAATGAAAACATACAAATACAAGTCACATTCTTTGTTATTTGATTATATTCTTTGGTATCAAAATCTTCACATCTCAATAGAGTTTATTTATTTAGGTTGTTTGTTGTGTTATTGAAAAAAACATTTATGATCGACAAAATATTAAAATATTAAATTTGTAAATAATATTACCTCAACGTTTTCAAATCAATAACATTATATTGTATAAAGCAGTTAGAAGGCATCTTGTTATTTGTTTGAAAAAGAAATAATCAAATAAATTGATATATAAATAATATGTTTTATATGATTATTTTTAACTTAGGCACATTTCCAAAAATTCAAGCAAAAATTGTATTTCATTACTCACGTTCAAAAATAGTATAAATATTTTTTATCTTCTTATTCCTTATCAATCTTTTTATGCTAAAATTCGTTTCTAACAAAATAGCTTTAAATTTAATTTATTATTATGTTATATTAATTCAAAAGTTAAATGTATTTTATTTAATTGTAGATTTATTTTCGAATATACATACATACGGTGACTACGTTTTAAAGGAAATATAAAAAAAACACAAAGTTTCATAATATACAAATACTTCTCATACATTATACTTGTTATATAACAACCTTCTACATGAAAAAATAATTATTAATAAAAATAAAATGCTTCGTTTCAACTGTAAGACGCCGAATTACTCATTTTGTAACACAAGTGGAATAGAAAAGTTATTCTAAAATCATGTCATACTGCAACCATTAACCGTAAAAATAATTTTTGCTCGAATACCTAATAATTAATATCTATTTTGCCGTCACATGTTTTCAATAATTTCTTATGTATTAATTGTAAAATCGAGGAACGTATGATTTGATTGGTATAAAATTAAACCCAATTAAATGAAGCACTTTATGAGCGATTCGTATGCCATAGATTTTTTTTTGGTATAATCTAAAAAACCTTATTGATACATTGATGAAAAAAAATGAATAATTATTGGGTTTCAACGTTTGTGACAAGTATATTTTTTTTTCAAATGAAAATTGTGGTGTCGTGGGTCGTGCCTATTCGTTATATAAAATAATAACGTAACTTTATCTTCGAGATTTATAAAAGAAAACAGACTACAAAGGTGAAGATGATGTTTTAATTATGCTTCATTGATGTTAACTTCCGGTGGAAATTTTACTTTTCCCATTTCAGTTTCCCATCTAGGGAGTTTCACCTACAGAAAAATTCTTCGTTAAACATTCCAAGCTTTCATTTTTACTCGCAAAAGTTTTTGATTTGTAATTCGATGTTATTAAAATACAACTTTTCTCAAGTTTGAAAAAATATATAAAATTTTGATGAGATGCTGAATTTTACTTGGGATATGAGTAGCAATAATATTATTTTATGTTTCGTAGAATATCTCTGAGGTGAATAATAATGATGAATGAGTTGAATCTAGTGAGTCTCCACACTGGCCAAATTGCCATCGCTAACCTCAACGATGTCTAGTTTTTAAGTATTTTTTAATTATGGTTTAAGTGAGCTGTTTTTAATTAAAGTGTTGTTGATTTTTTTACAGTATACTATAATACTATAGCTTTTTCCGATATTTGTTTTTGAATAACCAATTTTATAATATTATACTTCACTTCTATTGAAATTGTGAATATATGAAACAAATTAAAAGATCTGCTTCTTGTTACAAGTTTTAGTGTGTATTTGGGCTTGTCGGCATTAAAAAATTGAATGTTAGTGAATGCAGTTTTGTGACATTCAAAAGGCGGTTTTTTCAACATGATTGCCCGGCTGTAAATATTGGAATTATTTTTTAATAGTTTTATTGGTTTACTTAAAATCGTATATATTTTCATTGCCACTTGGTCGCAAACAGAGAGAGATGAAATGTATTTAAATTCGCTATGTATATGAAAATTATTTTAATACTACGTGTTAAAACATATTTATTTTTAAGATATTTTTGCTGTTATATATAAGTCAAATAAATTACTAAAATATTTGGTATAATTAGTTATCCACCAAATAAGTGTTTAAATTAGTTTAGTACTATTTTTTGTGTACAGTGTACTCAATAAATAAACGAAAATCTTTTCTTCGTAAAAAACGACTTAAGCCGAGTTTTAGGAAAAATTGAAATTCGAAAACAGGTTTTTCCAAAAGTCGGGCTTTTTATAAGCCCTTGTTCGTATGTTTCGTAGTCACTAATTCCAAATGAAAAGCAGCCATAAAATGAGCGGTTGCACATACGTAGGGAGTATAGAAAATACTCTCTTAATAGAGCATGTCATGTAAAAGAACTGAGTCAGTTGGTTGATCGGTGAGCATAAAAGAGGAGTTAAGCAAAGTTATCCAGTCACTTATCTTATTTTTGTTTTCAGGATGAGGCAAAGGATAATTTGGGGCGGTATAAAAACGTTACAGGCTCCCTTAACTTTTTAAACTAATCTGTTAATATATTGAAGACTCTCCAAAGATTTAATTTTTCTGCTTTAAACTAAAACAACGTATAAACACGAAACATAGAATAATGAAAATGACTCTCTTCTGTTTACGTCTATTTGTATTTAAAGTATATATCTATGTATGCGTACGTGTATGTATATGAAGAGGTATATATAATATATTTTGCATATTAAGGCTTATAGTGTCCACGTGAAATGGTTTCACTGTGGATTTCTCACCCCTGGACCCATGGACCGTAATGCAAATAACTAAGACATCAGCGATGAAGCAGACTCGAAAACTTTGACACTAACACACCCTATAACTTAAAGCTCCATTAATATAACATATTTAAAAAAAAAGAATTTGAAGTCGATAAATCAGCACGGATCTCGAAAATATATTATTTTTGTTGAAGATTGTTTTTTAAATTATTCCATGTCATTTTTAACTGCTCAATTTATATTCAAATGTGAATAAAAAAGAACAAGATAAGTTAAGCTAAAAAACAAAAGAAATTTGAATCCATATTTATCAGAACCGCAATCCTTATTACATTTAAGAAGTAATTCGTTCTTGAGATTTATCTGAAATGAGAAACAGGATATGATAAGGACATATATTATAATATCTATGACAATCTTAAATTGCCGCAATTTATCAAGGAAGCGTTTGAATAATGTATTTTTTTTTCGCTGTGTGCAAAATATATTTACGATATAAAACAGGGCTCGAGTAAGTACAGGCGTAAAGTATTTTTTTCCGGTGGCTAAGCGATATTTATTATTTTAACAATGTTTACATCTGTAGTACACGTGGGGCTATTTAACTAAAACTTTTTTTACCAATTGGGATTGCTGGTTACGTAATTTATTCACATTTTTATAAATGTATGACCTTTGTGCTTTTACAAGGTTGACTAATTGTGTTAAATAAAAATACACTCGTATTTTATATAATATTTTTTTGATAAAATACATTATCATAATACGCTTACAAAAAAATGTCTATTATATTCAACCGATCCTAAAAACAGTGCGTAACGATACAAAATTAGTTTTTTTTTATCCATGTCTTTTCCCAATGTAGAGAATATGGCCTCTTAATGGTGGTATTTTGACAGAAGGTTTTCTATAAGAACTGTTTATTACTCAGTCACTCAACTCATCTTTTCTAAAGAGAGTAGTAGGAAGGGATATAAGAACAAGGTTAGGCCAGGACTAGAAATTAACTTATCGTTCACGCTACACCCAGTTATTGAAGGATCCGAAAGATGGGAGGAATTTTTTAGACTTAAACACCCATGCCTACGAACAGAAATCGATAAATCAATTGTATAACTGCTGTTCGTACTGAGACTCGAACCCGTGAGGTCCAGCACGGAAGCCAAAAAAGCTAAACGGTTCGCCATAAGACTCGACAAATTCTAAACCAACCCTCCCACCCTTTCGATCCTTCAGTCACTGGGTGATTAGTTAATTAGTTAATTTAATATTATTTAACCGTTTGAATACTGCACAAATAAATCATTAATATGTCCCAGAGATACTACGTGTTTTTGAGAAAAATAATTTTGCCTAATATACACTCGAATTCGATATTTTAAAAACTTATATTGACTCAGTATAGATAGCACTACACATATTCATAAAATTATTGCTTATATTCTATTAGAATACCAAGTGCTCGATTTTTTAAATGTCTTGGACATCCGTGATCGCTTGCATGTGTTCCGGACACCTGTGTCCGCTTGGTATTCCAATGGTTAAGTATATGTGTTTATAGGTCCATGATCGAATATTCAACGTTGTTGGATTCAATAATAGTGCTAAAACATTTTAAATTCGACAAGCTGCTCACCAATGATAAATTTAATTCCTTATTCTTACTAATACATTATATTATTTTAATAAGCACTGTTATGGTTTGTATCTAACCTTCTACCTGTGTGCAGTAGGCAGAAAAAATCCCAACCGCCGTTTTGTAATTTGTAAGTTAAAAATTTAAATCAATGTATACTTTATTCATAAATAAATTTACGATAGTTAGTCTCAATATGCTTCTCAGAGAGTGGAATAACAAAGTTATCCAAATTAAATATATATTTTTAATGAATCTTTAACAAAAATATTAAGTAAAGATTGCGCGACTAAGTGAATAATCAGTTCTTGAAGAATAACTTTTGTTGAGATAATCTACGTCAGTGATGCACAACCTCTACCTTCTAGCGGGCCGCATAAAACAAATTTATCGTTGGTTCGGGCCGCAAAGAAAAAAATGATTTAAAGTACGCTCAATCCTTTTTTTATACAGAAAATATGTATGTTCCATGTAAAACAGCCTTAAAAACGTGTAAAAAAGATTAAGTGAATTTAGATAAAGAATTTAGATAGGTTCCATTTTATTATTTTGACCGTGTTATTTAGAAAATAAATAAGCCATGCAAAAAAAAGATCATGAGTACTTGCTTATTAAAAATCATTTCATTGTAAATTTCATTTATATGCAATTCATAAGTTAATTAATGCGTTCATGGTCTTTGTTAATTTTTAACTATTTTTTTTAATTTGACATAATATTTGTAAGCCTGTTTCTATGAACCGATTTATTCTCCTTCATTGAAGAAAAAGCTTGCTTAAATTTGTTTAATAAATGTTTTACGTGAAAAAAGTATGTTTGAGAAAGAGATTTAAGGGCCGCCACAAAATTCAAAAAGGGCCGCATGCGGCCCGCGGGCCGCGTTTGTGCATCACTGTTCTACATATATGAAAAGTCCATAAGACTTACAATAAAAGTGAACATGCACACAAAAATGTATATACAACTTATAAGGAATAATAAAAGTTATTTTTTATGTTTACGAAAAACTATATATAATTTCCATTTTATAATTCTTAATATTTTGTTTTGTTTTATCATTACAGGTTAATTTAAGTATTTCTTTGGTTTCAGTTTAAAAACACTTATAATGTTTTGCAATAAATCATAGATAGCTTGATCCACATTGTTGGAATACTCCATGTTGAGTGTCTACGTTTAATTGCTTTGAATCTAATACTTAGTCTGTAGAAATCTTACTCTTAAACAAAATTAAAAGTCTCATCATGAATATAATTTATCTGATAATTTACAGAACCATCGCCTAAGTTAAAACATAAATTTCTTTCTAAAATATTTTTTTATATTGTAAAAATAAAATTCTAATGTCAGTGTCTTTTCGATGAATTTATTAATCGGCTGTAAAAATGACATTTTATAATTAAATTTTCCTAGTCTACGAGATGTTATATAATAAATTACGCTGACGCTCGCTGTTCATTGAAGTTTCCAGCGAAACATATTCCTCGCGAAAACGAAATATATTTTTTCGACAGAGTGATAGACGGGGAAAAACTTTCTCAGACTTTTCCGAATTCGGAATGAAAAGAATTTATTTTCCAACACCTGCAAATCATTTTCCGCCAGTATCGACACGTTACGAATTCTAATAGATCTAGCCGTGCAATATTTACAATTTGTTACCTTGACTTTAGATGAATGTTTGATGATTTGTACGAAGGCACATGTAGAAATCTCATCAATTCTGGATAGTGATAGTTCTAAATTATTGTAGTTAACCTAGTTAAGGTATCAGATAGGTCATGTTTTCGTTTTAGAAATACCTGGAGGTCGTCAATGTTACTCGTACACTTTACTGAAAGAGTAAATTTCTCTAAGGAAAACCTTTTTAAATATATTTTTTTATTTGCTTTGATTTATTTTGAATATATCAGGTATTTAGAGCTTATGAAATATTTATTTGAATTTTATTGACATGGTTTAAACTAGTTATTTATGTGCATTTTTGCTCGATATGCTTAATATTATAAATAGTTTATATCATATATCATATTATAAATAGTAATAATTCAATTGAATAAATCATGAATTTATCTCAAACCTGCTTACGTTTTCTTTCTTATTTATAGGCAAACAGTAGCCTAAAAGCTTGAAAGCCTGGAAGCTTTACAATCAGGTTAGTTTGGGACTTAACCTTGACAAAGGAAATATCAAATTTAATTTGGTTAAATTAAAAATCAAGATCTTAGACACACTTTTAAGTGACGTGGAAACTATTTAAAATATATGTAAAAAATAATCAACAGTAAATTAATTATATGTTTTATTTTTTAAGGCTTTCATGTCTATTTTGAATAAAAAATAATTAAAATTAAACATAATTTGTGTTGAAATTTTATGACGCAATAAAAACAAAAATCCTCACTCATTTTAAGGTAAACATAAAAAAACTCCGGTTTGATATATTTGTGCGTGTTTTTCTGTTAGTATTAAATAAAATTGGAAAATATTTTTTTACATAACTAAAAACGAAATGTAATTACGTCGTTTCAATTATTTTTATGAATATCTTAAAATGTTTCGAAGTTTACAAATTTTCCCGTGAGATCATTCTGCCGTAAAGTAATTCCGTGTTTCGAGAAAGTTTGACTAAGTACTCTGGAAACATTTTTCCGTACCGTTTTGGCATGCATTTTCGACGGCAAATATTACGACATTATACAAAAAAGTTTGAACCATATTACGTCATGACATTTCTTAAATTTACAAAATAAACTTTTAATCTTTATTTTTCTAAGCTAACTTCTCTCTGCTTGGAACACCGATAATAAATAAAACTGTTTTTCTTCGAATGACTTATTTTTGTATGTGAATGCTTGCTTCCTGGTATTTGTCTCTCTCGCAGCTTACCATTTTGAAACCATAAACTCGTATGCACATACAAAACGTTGTGCTTTCTTAATTGTTTTTATTATAACAGAGAAATTCGCAACGTTTGCCTATAAAAATAAACTTTAATTAAAGTGACTCTTTGGTTATTTTCTTTTTAATCCTTAAATGCATGATTGTCTACTTTTAAATAAATTTGTGTGGTTGGGTGTGATTGCAGGAAAATATTTTTTTTCGATAGCTTTTCTTAAATATTTTTGTCCAAAAACACTTAGTATTCTTAAAAATCACATAGGCATTAGAAGTATAAATTTTGATTTTAATACAGTTTATAAAAATGAAATTCTTAGAGTACACTACTAACTATAGAATACACAATTAAACTACTTAATGCTATTATGATGAACCAAATTTTTTTTATTGTGAAAATTATAACTGTTGAAATTAAGTGGCCGCCAAAACTCCAGCTTGCTCTGTTCGAATGAAAAGTATAATGACTTATCCACGTGTACACAAGACATATTTTGAAATAATATGAAGAATAAATATGCATTTTACTATTGAGTATAAGAATAAACGGTAAAATCGATTTCTGTTTTACGAAAAAGCCAAAACAAAAGTTTGTAATTTTCGTAGTCATCTATGCATTTAAGGGTTAACGAATCACAGGTTTTTATTGAACATTTTATAAGCATTACCAAACAATAAACCAAAACTAAAAAAAAACAATAAAATGAGCGTAGTATATTTTTAACTTTCATATTTGTGTGATAGTGGTATACTTTTGACGTATACATATCATGCACGAGGGTAACAGATTGATTAGTATTACAATATTATTATCATAATAACGTATTTAAACATAAACCCTTGAAATAACAAGCAAAAGAAAACTTCCTAGCGTGCATTGCCGCCAATTTGAGAAATGTAAATTTTTATACTATAATTATTTTTGTTCTCCGTGGTAAATTATCCTGAAACTTTGCGGAAGGAAATTATTTGCATATTTTCTTTGTGCAGTCCAATTAAGTTCTTTTTGCTGACTAAAAATATTATGTTTTTTCGTTCCACATAAATATTTACATTGTTGTTCATTAGTAGAACATGTTTCCGAGAAATTCAAAAACATTTTCATTACAGTATAATATTATTTCTAATATTTAGTAAGTTTACCCGTTTAACAATGTTAACATTAACCCCCGGGTTTGTTTAATACACCGTGTATGTAATGTAAAATATTTAAGCAAAGCATTAAGGGGTATTTTTTTAGTAAAAATACATATGAATAATGTTTACCTTAACATTATAAAAACCTGGCATTTTTTTTCACTATCAAAAAACACGATCCACTTATTAATAAATCTTATATGAGGAAGGTTTACAGAGAAAAGTATTTTTTTAATGATTGCTAAATATATTTTAATACTGTGCACAATTTGAAATTTGTTTCTTATTTGAATCGTAGAAATTGTATACATTTTCAACATTTTTCGGCGTTCAAGTGCATGGATGAACTTAAGACGAGACGATTTTTATTATAAGAATAAAAATATTATCTCTAAGTTTAAAAATGATTGATGGTGATCTGGTGGACTATTTTTACTTATGGTTTGATTAAAATGACATTCAATCAACTAGTAAAGTAATAGCATAAACAAACTTGGTATATAATACTATATATTCTAATATACATTAGAAATTAGGATGTTGGATGGGGATTTCAGGGTATATTGTGTATTTCTTTTAAGCCAGTATATAAAACTGAGTAAACACGTAAGTTTTTGAAATATCACAGTCACTCAAGAAAGAAAAAAAGAGAAGGAAGAGGAAAAAAATAAAATTAAGAAAACGATCAAAAACAACACCAAAATACATGAGAAAATAGATAAATTGAGCAAGAATTCTTCTTTCTATAAAAGATGAAAGACACCAGTCAGTTTAAGCATAGTTCTGATAAGGGCCTCTAATCCCGGGATCCCGTCTAATTTTGTGACCCCAAAACCCCGTAATTAGGAAAAGTTACATTTTTTTTATTTCAATTCCGCAAATTCCTGGGTTTTTGAAATTGAAAATATTGAAAGAGCTAAAAAAAAGGTATCGCGTCTTTTTATTTTAAGAATTCCGTAAATTCCTGTGTTTTTGAAATCGAATAAAACTTTTTTTCAAAATCGCCAAGCAAAAATTTCTCAATCCAGAATTTATACACGATTTATGGAGAATGTTCAATCCCAGAATCCTGGGATAACAAATTGCGTCCGGGATTGGATGCCATAGTTCTGATCAAGACATAAGCTGAAATGGCTACCAACTATAGATATAATATTTTTTGTAGAACCACAATATATGATATTTTTTCACTTTATGAACGATTCAAGTTTTTTGATTATTTAATGAGGGTCAGCATTTATTTACTTAGAAATAAAGGAAATTCTATTTAACAAAAATGATTTACAATGATTAAGTTGAAAACACAAAGAAGAATAAAAAATATATGCTGAAATTTATCAAGAGTCTTATTCCTACGAGTAACAAGGTCTTTTGCGCACGAAAAATTTCAATTATTCCCCTACTGTGATAAAGATTTAAATCTTAATTATATCCTTGCTTAAATTTATGACACGCGTATTTCATGTGCGACTTTAATAATTGAGTTTCTCGTCCTTTCTCGTATTTTCTTTACTAATTTCATCCACCTTAATATTTTTTTATAAAACAACAATGACCAATAAATGGCGCACGGTCCGGATCCACCACACAGGAGCTGGTGGTATTTTGCAAAAAAATCGACTGTTGAAGTAGCCCACAAAGAACAAATTTTACAGGAATTTTTTCGATGAATTTAGGCCAAAATCAAAATATTAAATAAACACAATTTTGAAGTATAATTAATTTGTTTGAAAACCTTTTGTGTAGGTCCCTTTTACCTGACCGCAATTTTCACATGCTCTTCTTATTTAAGACTTATAGGCTAAATTCAAATACTAATTTGAAAATTGCAGCATATATATCTTTGATAGATTCGGCGGTATATTTGTGGATGTTCTTTTTTAACATAAAATCAAATTTGATATGTTTGTTATTCTATTTGTGGAATAACAAAGTTACTATACCACCTTTTAAACCAGTTTGCATTACCATGTTATAACCTTTTACCTATAACCACTTGTAATTACAAAGGCCTACATAATTTTTATTTGTTTATTTGATTACTTCCCCAGCTTATTGCACGTCATTAATCAAAATCAAAATCAAACCATTAGTAAAATAAATTCATTTCTTATATATACACAATACACTTGTACCAAGCGTCAGTTCATCCGTGCACCTGAACGCCCGAAGACACCGAAAAGTAAAACCCGGTTCGTTAGTAACAAAACGTGTGGGAGTGAAATTTTATTGAAAGATTCAATTTAAATAATGAATGTCCATCAAGTGTCTTCAGTCGAAATTTTAAAATAAACTAAATAAATTTATTTGGTCATTTAGAATGTCGTTAGCTTGATTATATATTATATCTATTAATTTAGAGTTGCTATAAGCATTTATAATAAGTCCTGCACTGAAAAGATGTAAACATATTACATTCTCGTTTTGTTTGTTTCTAGCATAAAATATATATAGAAGGCGAACCATATTGCATAACCTCTTCAAATCATATTTTTACTTAATTTCACTCAGTTTATCAGTAAATAATTTAGGGCTTCCAACCCAACTTAAACCGAAACTGGTTAACCGGTTTATTTTATGTTTTATGAAAACCCAAAAACCGGTTTATTTTTCACGGCTTACCGGGGTTTATTAAAAACCTCTTTTCGCCTTAAGTAACATACAGTGGACTTTTATACGACTATTGATAAGTCAGGTCCGTGAATCAATGATCAATGTCGTTGGCTTAAGTGCCAGTACGAGCAGCATTTTTTATTCGAAAGCAAGGTTTTTTTAAATATCAATATTCTTTCTTTCCATTCCAATCCTAAGATAAAGGGGCGTAGTGAAAGCGATTTGTTAACAATAGTTTTTTCTAGCTCTATTCTCATATCCCTACTTTCTTTGAAAAGAGGAGAGGAGAAAAAGTTAATTTACTCTTTTATGCATCTTATAAATTCATATTTAAGTAAACAAATTGTTCTATATTTTTTTGTTTAGGAATATTGGTTTGCGTTGTAATAAAATTGATTTTTAGAAAATAATTCTGGCATAAACCGGTTGACCGGTTTACATATTTGAAAAAAAACCGAAAACCGGTTACATATTTACTCTAGACGGTTTATTGGATGCCCTTACACGCGTAATTTCATTGTTGTTTTGTAACTAATAATTCAAATTTTCTTAAATAATAGACTGTTTACTATTATATATTGTAAATTGTGATTTTCTAAGCGCCGTTTCAATTAACATTGGAATAATATTTGTTTTGCATATCTGTGACAGGTAAGTTTCTTCGTTAGACGATTGTATAAATCACTGTCGGAATAGTGTTCTTATCTGCCGCCAGGGTGGGCTGAATAATGTTAATTTATTCTCAAACTTTACGATTCTATAGTCGCTTTATCTTAGAATAAATTAATTCAAATGTGTATCACTTTAATTACGTATAAATTTGTATGCAATCGTTGCGTTAAGCGTGTCACGAAATACTTAATAACTATAACGATATAAATTTACTTCAACGTAAGGAACTGATAGAGAATCATACAGAATGTGTATTTTGTAATAATATATTCTCGTCGCTAGGGAAATTAAAAGATGCTACTTTTTCAATAAGTAATATTTAAAATTGCCGTGTCAATTACACAAAATTATACAATGTATAGATGAATAGTTCAGTCTTACATTTTTTGGGCCTAGCAACCTTGACTGTGAAGATGGAGTCGGGAGTCGTGAAGCCGGTTATTTTGTTTGAAGTCTGATTTTTTTTACGAGTACTGTTATGGATAATGATTAAATTAAAATACTTCATTTTATTTAAGGATGTTTCACTTTTTCTATAACATATAGTTTATACAACTAAAATAATATCAGAACACAAAGAAATATTGATGAGTTCAACTGAGTTGTTTGATCTTTCGTTGGGACTAAAGTGAAAAGAATAAATATTCGTTTTGTCCGTCTAAAGCAGACATACTCAACCTTTTTTCCTTCCGGGCCACATTCCGATTTTAGCTTCTCTACCTGGGCCGCTACATATTTATAGTTAGCTGTAAATATAACAAATACTATACTGTATACATATATGTACATATGTATTATGATGTCAAAACAAAACTATTTTATTTTATGTAAATATATACATATGTATACATTTATGTATTCATGTATTTTTCAAAGTAAAAAATAACAATGAACAACAAATAAAAAATACGTAAAAGGTACACAAAAATACCAATGTATCCAAAATCTTAAATCGTTTACTTAAAAATGAATGTGAATTTTGATATTGAGTCAAACTTTTAACTGTCTTCGTTAAAAATACTTGGTTATTTTGGGCCGCACATAAGAGCTGATTGGGCCACATGCGGCCCGCGGGCTGCAGGTTGAGTATGGCTGGTCTAAAGGTTTATTGTTACATGTTATGTCAGGGGGAATCAACATTGCACAGTGGTTGATGTTGTGTATACATAACACTACAACCCATTTTTTTAAATTATGTAATTATGTGTATTCAAACCACAAGTCTTTCCACTGCATGATAGACTGACTAAAGATGATTTATCGGTTACAATATATATGTAAGTTAAAAGTAAATGATTGAAAAAAAAATACGTTGTGGGAGTTATTTTTTTGCCCGACTCCACAGCTCTGTTGGAATCACAAGCGATTATCTGCAAAAGCATAGTTTTAAGTTCATTTATGTAGGTATAAAAAGTGATTTACCTTTAGCTTCTAACATAATTATTTAATTTTCAGATATGCACGGTTATAAGTACAAGATATAGCTTTGTGTAATTAATAAATATAATCATAGCATTGTCAAAACAGAGCATAACTTAACGACCATTATAGTTCTGACCATAATGCACCATCCATCCATCGAGGATGGATGATGCTGTGAGGCTTTAGACTATTTTGCATATGAAAGCCCTTAGCCCAAATGTTAGGAGTAGAAGAAATCGAAAAAAAAGTGTTAGTTAAAACAACTAGCTGTAAGCCCGTTAGCCCCAACTGGAGGATTTTTTTGCATTATAAAAAAGTTTAAATTTTCCGAAATGTTACAATCAAATGCATACTTATCATATACGTTACTACGAAATAAATTGTTGGCTTAAAAGGCTACCAAACTTTTGTAACGTAAAAGTTTTGAAATAACAAAACAACCAAATAAGGCTATTTGCGTTTTTGTATTACGTACAATAAAACGCTCATAATTGTGTATCAGAAATTTTATTTAATATTACTATTTTTTAATTTTATAATAAATGCATAAAAACCAATCATTCAATTATTCAGTGAAAATTAAAAATATTATTTATTTTTGATTAATATAAACTAGCTGTAATCCCCTTTGTCCCAAATGGATGATTTTTTCACATTATATAAAAAAATGAAATTTACCGATATGTAACAATCAAATGCATACTTACTTATTAAATTAATCAGATTAAATAAACTTTACTAATTCGCCAAACTGAGTGTGTTTCTAGTAATATATGAGTCTTTAAGAGTTGAAATGAACCAAATAAAAAATGGTGAAACTCTTCCGTTTGACTTTTAAGTACAATTACGTTTTCAATTATTTTTTGTGCGAACTGTCATCAACTGAAAGTTTATTAAATAAATAAGCATACATAAAGTAATACAATATATATCAGTAAGAAAGTAAAAGTAAGCCTGTCTGAGGATGTCTCTGAAAGAGACGAAACACGTGTCACAGTTTGTAGCACAATACGTGGAATAATCTAAGTTACTTTATATTAAAATGAGCTTCCACAAAGTTACCGACGAATCCGCCGAAAGTATAAATAATGTATTTTAGACCATGTTTCTTGACGTCATCGAAAAGGCGAAATCGCGACCATATAAACAAACGTACGAACGGCCAACAATCTTTATCGACTATTAATATATAGATAAAAAACACGAATAACTTAATACAATAATAACATAACATTTCTTATTCATATATAGAATATTTATATACGTAAATCTTCTAAAAATAAAATTACATCTCGGCTGGAGGCCCTCAAGATTGTGTGGCCCTAGGCTTCATTCAGCCTTTTTAGAATATAGGTAAATCAAGCTCTGATAATAGCTATTTTTGACTTCATTAACTATAAAGTAATATGAAAAAAAATACACTTAAGATGCTTTTACAGCGATAATGAACCAGTGTTTATGATAACGTATATCTAACTAAATCATCAGATTAAAATTCTCACGATGCGCAAGGCCTTCGTTGATCATTATAAATGATGAGAATTGTGCCTTTCTAAAAAGAATTGGCAGTTGAAATCTTTAAAGTAATATCTCAAAAAATCAATATATCTGAAGTGAGAAAATCATTTCTCACGAATACATAGTAGCACACATTCGGTATCCCAAAGTAATCAAATTAAAATTCGGTATTGAAAATTTATGACCGCCTTTTTCCCATGAAATCCCCGATTATGAGTAGATTTAAAAAGAAATTAAAACATACGGACATATAATAGAACGGATAAGCACAAAGAATCTTTGTAAAAATTTATTCGGTTACAAAATGTTATGATAATTCACTTTAAAAGTGAATGCAATTTTCCGTGCCAAATTAAATTATCAGCTTGACACATATTTTTTTGTTTTGTCCCCGTATCGTGATGGTTTGATGGCACGATATATTTAAATCTTTTTTTTTCTGTTAAAAGTGTAAACTTTTTTTTAAAACCATGTCCGCTCCCAATGTGGAGCATATGGACTCCTAATGGAGTTTATCTCAACAGATGTGTTTCTACGAGAACTGCTTGTTACTCAGTTGCTCAACCTCTCTTTTTCCAAAGAGAGTAGGAATAGAAGGATAGAGCTAGGACAGGACTAGTGGTTAACTAATCGCTCTCGATACGCCCCGTTTATAGGATAGGATGGGTGGATGGGGGGAATTCAAGACATCACATACATCCAAGCCTTTGAACAGAAATTCATAAATCGATTGAAAAATCAATTCATAAAACTGTCCGTACCAGAATTCAAACCCGGGACCTCCGTAACCGAAACCAATGAAGTTGACCACACAGGTGGCTAAACTTTTTAAGCTTAGTTAAATGATCCTGATTATATTGAAGAATATTTTTACACCTAGTGCTCACAAATAACACTCAAATCGTTTTTTCTACAATTATAATCAATAGTAAAAAAAACGTTTTTTAATTTTTAAAAAGTATATTCATATCATTTCAAATCAGATATTTAAATATCTTTCTTTAGAATCTACCAAACGCATATACTGTAACTTGCATTGAAAGTTATTCAAATGCTTTCCGAAAAATATACAGAAATGGTTTTTCACGTGTTAACTTTTTAGCTGGCCCCCTGAGAAAATAATTTCATTTGATTTTTTAATGAAAATTGTGACCGTTTTCAACCCCAACATAAACATATTGTCAAGCTTCAATAAATTTTCCTCAATTTCTTGTCAAATTGAATTCTGTTGAGCAGGACCGCTTTAGGTTCGTATTCTCGTAAAATATTCTCATTTTAAATTGTCTCTGATAAAATAAATTTAAAAAATGATGAAAAGATAAATACATTACATTAAAACTAAAAACTCTTAACCTACATATATTATATAACGATTTTCACCTAATTGATACCAATTAGGGCATCCAATTCAATTTTCCCGTTCAATTTTCGTTCAAATCCCTAAATCAAGGATTTTAAATTCCTCGGTGAGCTAAAAAAAAAACGAGCTTCTGGACAATCTGGGGAAAAAGTATACTAAATCGGGGATTGGAGGGAATTTTTAGGCATTACAAACACCCATGCATTCGAACAGCAATCGATAAATCAATCGAAAAAATTTTGTCCGTACTGAGACTCGAACCCGTTAGATCCGGCACGGAAGCCAATAACGCTAACCGCTGCCTCGTAAGACCCAACAAAACATATTATTATTAACTTTACTTAATAAGTCCAAATAAGTAAAAAAGACAATCGATATATATCAAGCCAATTCAAAAATTATAAATATATCTAAATTACATAATATTAAAAAAGTCGAATCATAACAAAGGCTATTTTTGTTATAATTTTTCTCTGATTTTTTTTCAACTAAATTTGGATTTTTTAATCTTTTGAACCAAAGCACCCAGTTGTTATAAATACAGTAACAGCTGAGAAAAATGCCGTTTGAACCTTTTTGAAAATAATTCATAAATTAAAGATATTTGATTTTGACGAACATCTTTTATATAATTTCATATAGAATGGTGTATCTTTCCGAATTATAAAAAGGTAGCAAAACTAGTTCGCGATATACAATAATATTTTAAAGGACATTTGTAATTTTATTACAGTACACGCTCGGCAGATATTTTGTATTAGTAATAAACTCGCAATTAAAAACTGTATATTAATTCAGCCCTGAACCAGTCGATTACATATGTTTCCGATAAGAAACCGATTTTCACGCGATTTCGGCGCGTAAATTGGCTAACATTAGTCACAAAATGCGGCTCTCATGTGACATATGGGACTGATCCCAAGTAAATCGTGTTAGATCGACCATTTCACTAATATCAGCCAATAAAATACAAGTGACGTTGTTTATTACGTACTTAAGAAAAGTTCAAGTAGATGCGTTCAGCTTGATATTAAATGGGTCGTATATACAAAAACTAAAAGGAAATTTGTGTCATTACTTCTACAAGTCTGCTGAGACATAGTTGAATTGAAGATCCTCTTTTCTTGGTATCGAATATTCAAGTGATTTACATTTAACTTTTACATAATATTTGAAAACTTATAATCGCTTGATTTTTAAAATACTGAATCCTTTATATTGTGTATTGTTTCAAATGAGAAAGACGGCACGTGACATTACAGGTGGTGCCAATTCACAGTGCACTTGATAAATATAATTTAAATAAAAAATAGTATATACTACACCAACATATAAAAATATGTTGAACATATAAAATCAAAAATTTTAAACATTTAAATATTACTTACTATGTATATATATATATCTGATTGAATAATTCAATCACACTTCCATAAATTGTATTTAATTAGATTTAGTACAATTTTGAAAAGTTTTGATTTAGATTTTGGAATATATTTGAAAATAGTTATAAAAGTGTTTATCTGCTTGAACATTAAACAAATAAATACTTTCTAAAACTTGCATAAGACTATAAATATAATTGATTTATAAAACTGTTTTTAGTCATACATTGAGGTGGTAAATGGTAATAATATCATATTTATATTTCTAATTTATTGCTTAACTTTTCCTTTCAAAATATTTGATAACGAACCAAAACTTTCAGTCAGTTTTAAACACATCTTTTCATAGAAAGTTTACAGTGTAATGTATAAACGAATATTGCAATACCATGTACACTGATGTAAGTAATAATGATAATAAATACAGCAAGATGGGAAAAATAGCGCTTTTGTTCTACTGAAAGCTCCGCAGGTTTACGACGTCATTCAACGCCGCCGGTGAATTAACGTTTGGCGCAAAGCCTTAAAAGCTTCTTTATTCTGTTGAAATTGTCGAAAGGTTTTCCATTACTGGTATATAGAGGTGCGGCTTTTGTATGATGTCGCAGTTGTCGCCCAGTAACTCTAATTTAGTATTCATAAATCAAAAACTATGATAAATCACTTGTCAACTTTCGGTGAAAAGACAGTCGTTTTTTGTGTCACGCAAGGTGTGGTATGGTTAAAAAAGGAAACGTTTTTTGTACGTACATAAATTAAATGTAAAATCGTAAAACAGGCGATAAAACTATCAAAGTATAGTAAAAGTTCAATCAATTTATTTCATCTTTTATAGACTACTCCAGTCATATCTAGTAAAAAATATAAATTGACAGTTGACTTAGAATCATTTTTAGGTTTATTATTTCACGTAAAAAAAAGTTGACTGGCTGTCGTATTTTAAATCTCTAGTATACACACGTCTGTATTAATTTGTTATATTTTCATATCACAATAAGTATTGAACCTATTCTTGTTCCAAATTTTTCGTTTGGTTTATATTTTTTATCCATAGCACAAATGTCTTCATTGCACAAGTTTGAATATAAGCTCTGTTATAGGTTTCAAAATATCTATTATCCCTGATATTTGATGTAATTAAAAAAAAAACACTCATTATCTTACTGATAATCAAAAAATCCCTTTATAAAAAAACACAAATCTGACGAAAAGATTGGTAATATAAAATTAAATTTTATATTTTTGCTACTCTATTTGTTGTATAAAAATTTTGGTACATGTTTCGCTTCAATGAAAAAGCATCATCAGGCAAAAAATTGCAAGCTTTACTAACAAACTAAAAATTGATTCTTATTCTTAAGTTATAAATTACACTTTATTTATTGATTTGGCATTTACTTGGTAGAACTCCATTTTAATAGGGTAAAATATCAAGGTATTTCAGTTCTACAGTTTTTAAAAAGTTAAAGGTTGATAGCTATTTCGGCTTACGCCATCGTCAGAACTATCAGAACAGATAGTTCTGACGATGGCGTAAGCCGAAATAGCTATCAACCTTTAACTTTTTAAAAACTGTAGAACTGAAATACCTTGATATTTTACCCTATTATAAATTACACAATAAAATCGGGGTTTTCCTCTTTTACACTAGACGCAGAGAGAGCTGTAAGATACAAATATCGGTAGCACGAACAAAAAAATGCATTAAAAAATAATAACGTAATAATAATAAGTAATAAATTTAACATTAAATTCAAAATCAAATTCTACAAAGTTACCGCCAAATTCATCTAATTTAAAAAAAGTTCGTTTTTATTTATTGTTTTTAATACAAAAAGTACACTTATTTTTCTTGGTAAAAAGTTGGACATAAAATATAATATTATTATTATGTTATATTTAAGGATCATTGTGTTGTATTAAATTCAATTTAATAATACACTTGTGTTACACTAAATCAGTATTAATGTGTTTTCTTTAAATGGAATATTAACAATTTTAAGCGCTTATTAGTTTTTAAGAAACATCAAATAAATTTTAATTGACTTCAAGATCTCTTTTGTTCAACCCAGACGCTGTTCCCGTAAATACGCAGTTTGAATTAATAGAACTGCAAAAGAGCCTGGAATCAAAAACATATTATCGTGATAATAATTTTATTAAATTATTCATAAGACGTTCACTTGAGGTGTATCCAGATATAGTTAAAAATGCTCATCAAATGGTTTCTTTACTTGTAAGTACCTATATGCGTGTAAGAAACATTTTCTACCATGAGTATTAAACAACGAGGTATTTGTTCATATGTTTACCTTATGTTTTTCACCAGAAACTATTTACAAAAGAAATGGTGGCCCGCCAAAAATGTTTGATTTCAAAATTGTCCCTTTGACGAAAATGTTTGTGAACCCCTGTTTTAATCAATACAATTCATCAAAACGGCGTTAAATAGTATGTTGAGGTTTGGCGAAATCATTTTATGTCAATCATTTTACCACATACTTTCAACCAGAAACGCAGAATTGAAACAAGCACACTGACAAATTCATTTATTAACTAATACCTCAACCAATCAAAATTTTCCCCACTCGTCCCACTCGATGTTACAAAGATACAAAGCGTTATATTGTATATATATATAATATAATATAATATATTACATGTTCAGTTATATAAGCTGCCTGCGTTGTTGAGTGGTCAACGTCGTTGGCTTGAGTTATGGAAGTCATAGGTTCAAATCCTAGTATAGAAAGTTTATTTCTTCAATCAATGTAAAATTGTATGTAACAAATTGACTCTCACACCCATCTTTTTCTTAAAACGAGGTGTATCGATAAAGATTAGCTAACTACTAGTCCTATATTTGTACTTATATTTTATTTCTACTCTTTTTGGAAAAAAACATAGGTTGAGTAACAAGCAGTTATTGTAGAAACACTTTTGTTGAGATAAACTTCATTAAATGTCCATATGATCCACATTAGAAACTGACATGGAAAAAGTCCACTCATATTACTTACTACTTACTGTTAAGGCGTCCGGTTACAAAATTTGCTATTTGATTATTAAGAAAGTCAGGTTTTTAACAAAAAATTGTATTGCAGGTCAAAAGAATCGACCCGTAAATTTATTTCATTCTTAAATCCAGTATCTATTACTTATTTTTTTTTTATTTAAAAACGTATATAGTTCCAAAATTTGCTATATGTAAGACCATAATGATTCTTAAAACTGTTTTTTGGTTGTTATTTAAAACAAATCGTTTTATATATTACAAATTATGAAGCGAAAAAATTATGGTCAACATTTAGTTAATTTTCATATTGCTTCCAAAAAAGTTGTTTGCAACATTACAGCATTTTTATATTGCCATTTGACTTTTTCAAGTTATAAGTTATTGTCTAAAATATATAGTAGGCCAAGTGATTTTTGTTTTTAATTAAATATATTCTGTAACGTTTTATATAATATGTCTTTAAATAAGAATTTCAGTGATAACAAACTTTTGGAACTCAACGCCACACTCACGTAAATGATTGACTACCGAATATAAATGGTGTTGAAATTTTCATAAAATTGAACGATGCCATTTCAAAATGCCACATTATATCAATAAAATGTTTTCGGACTGTTTTCCTTTGGCAGAATGTAAATAATTTTTCAATTTATTTATACAATAGAAAATACATTAAAAAATCTTTATTAGAGTTTGTGATTAAATATTTTTAAAAAATCAAATACAAATTGGCAAGTATCTGTAAAGTCAACTATAATAAAAGAGAAATAGTGCTTGTAGGAATACCGTTGCATTCATGTAACTCATAAAAAGAACACTATAAAAAAGAGCTATCAATCTTAATTATGATGTTCGTAATATAATGACAAAATGGAAAATTTTCGCTGAAAAAATGGTGGTTAATTTGCGCATTCCTCTTCTCGGTATGTATATACGGTATTTTTTGTTGCATAGTATGTCTCATTACGGGAACACCTTAAGGTTAAAATAACTTTAAATCTGTTTTAGCAAAGAAGCGGTATTTTTTAATGGAAGATATTGCCTTCGTTTTGGCATTTTTTTTAACGTGTTTCAATGTCAAACATGTAGTTTCAAACTGAATATATCTCAATATAAGTATTTCCACTAGAACTGCTCAATCTAACTTTTTTCGAAGAGAGTTTGAGATAGAAAAGATAAGGCTAGCTCAGTACTAGAGGGTAGCTAATCGCTACTTTGGTATCCAATTCCGGACCTTTTTTGTGATTCCAGGATTTCGGGACTAATCATTGAGAGTTTTGGTATTTACAATTGTTAGGGTTGTGGGTTTTTGGGATACCAGGATTGATCACCGGAAAAAAGTCACAACCTTCTTTTTTTTAGGCTGATGACTAATTTCAGAATTCGTCGCTCGCTAACAGATTTCAAAAACCTGAGAATTTACTGATTTCACATTATTTAATTATTAAGAGACTAGCGTTGATTCCAGAGCGAAAAATACAGGATTTAACGATTTTTTCACTTGTGATGATCCTCCTTAAATATCCTCAATCTTGAGATTGACTATAGTCAATCCCAGGATTAATACTATCACAATCCCAAGATTGCAAGATTGGAGAACCCAATCGCTACGTCTTATTGTTTTAAAATTGAAAGGGTGGGAGGGAGTTTTTAGTTACAAACGTACGAACAGAAATTTATTAATCGATTGGAAAAATTACTGTTCGTACTAAGATTTGAACCGGTGAGGTCCGTCACGGAAGCCAACGACGTTAACAACCTCACTACAATGGCAATAAATTTAAACAAGTCTCCAAAACAATAATTTTATAACGCAAATAATTGCAATTACAATTACTAGTTGAAAAATAATCAATACTTTTAAAATTAAAATGGAAATGAAGTAAAATCAAAGTCACACCGATGTGTACCGAAAACGAGATGCTTAGTTGTAAGCCGTAGCATTAGTAAACTTATAGAATATATATTTTACATCACACATATTCAAACCATTACCTGTGATAGGTGAAGTCTCAAAGTGTATTTAGCTTTCTCAACAATGTACAACAATGATGATATAACAAACGCTTCATTCAAGGCATAACGGCTAAACTCCTTAATTGGGTTTCCAGTTTCAGTAAGCCCGTGCAGATTATCCTGGCAGAGTACCAAGCGTTTATTATAACTAGTAACACTGTCACTATAGGAAAACTTTTCGATTTAATTTGAAATTCGACACTTTTTAAATCGTCTATGGTAATCTATATATATAAAACAAAGTCGGGTTAGTTACACCACGTATAAGTCGAGAATTACTGCAAGGATTTCAATGATATTTGATTTATAAAATTCTTATTTACCTAGAATAGCAGAATAAGCATTAAAACATCGGAAAAATATCACGGAAAAGAAATTATAAAGAAAATAAATATCTTCATACAGAATAAAATTTTCAAATGACGAATAGCTTCATCAAACGATAAAATGTCGTAAGCTGGTTTCAGAAAAATCCACCAGATCGCACTGTTTTCTATATTTGTTTGTTTTTGCTTCTTTTGCGTACATCTGACTTATAAAAATTATTAAATTTAGAATATGGATTAGAATAAAAGAAATCGATGATATGAAATTAAAACGAAAGAAAATTGGACAATATTGAAATAAGGTTATGTTTATAATTAGGTATATAAATTTTTGACAACAATATTTTGCACGAACGTTGCTCTACTCTGAGATGACACGTTATTACACTTGGAACGCTATATCGAAGAAATTTTAACGTCAAAAGCAAAGCGTTGCGGTTCCTGATCACCCGAATGACTATTGATGCTCTTGGTCGCATTTACACAGTTCATCCGAAAAATGACGAATGTTTCTACTTGCATGTCAAGAGCTCAATTTGCTTGAAAATTATACTTATTGGGACATGCCAATCACTGAAGAAATTGTTTCTGAATCTCCATGTCAGATACGCACATTATTTTGACATGCTTCACATCGAATCCATGTGAGCTCTGGAACAAGTTCAAGGATGACATTTTACATCGAATTCGTGTCAGTTCAAGGAATCCCGATCTCGAGGTGAATGAAGAGATAAATAACCAGGCTTTGATTTAGATCGAAGACATGTGTTACCTCATGTGAGGCATTTTGTTAATCAAGTTAGGAATGCCAACTTTAAACTAAATCGAAACTAAATCTTCAATATCCATTTAAAAAAAAAACTTTTAGGAATTTATGTCTCATGTTCATCACCGTCGCTAAAATATATACTGAAATGTGAAAAGACGAATGAAAGTACATAAAATCAGAAGGTATGTAAAAAAAAATCAGTATACTTTTCATGTATATTATATTGTTATAGAATACTATCAAATCATCATTTTATTTTTGATCCCCATATACAGTCAATCCTGTTTTTATGTGGTTTTTTTATGCGATTTCGAAGTAATGCGGTTTTTTAGAAATGCATTTTTTTAGATGTACCATATTTTACGATATATAAAAATGTTAAATATTACATCGAGAGCATATATCGTTGTATTTTGGATAGAATAGAGAGAATCATAAACACAACCGACATTTGAAAAAAAAAAACGATTTCGGACTGTTTAAATCATGTTGCACCTGCCATCGCTGAATTATGTCCACCTACTTAGGTGTGTTACAGTCGATGAAACCATTGAAACATCGGTAATATCAGCTGAAATGATTACTTTAGCACATGAACTTGGCGAAGAAAGGTTTGATACATTTAGCGAAAATTATATCATATATCATATAAGTGACGATGATGTCAATAATTTAAATTTAATTATTGACAAAAAACCAGAAAACAATGACGAACTAAAAGAAATTCCAGTTCCTTCACTGCGAAAATAATTGAAGAAGGTATCCAACTTTTCAGTAAATTAGAAGATCATTTCTTTATAAATGATTCAAATTCTGATCGCGCATTCAAGTTTCAACGATAACTTTAAAATATATATATATGGGTATAACAAACTGCATAACCAATTAATTATCGAAAAAGAAAATCTGAACAAACTCTGATCACTAATTTCATTGTTAGAAAACAGCCATAGTTTTATGAAATTGATGCGCATACTATTTCTTCCGAAAAAGAGTGATTTAGAACCACATGCTTTAAAACACACATAGAATTTTCATACAGTGATTATTTTTTAATATTTTTACGCCGTGGTTATCCCCTTATTTTCATATACTTTGCGATTTAGTGTATATTTTAACTCGTTGTTTCAAAGTTATGCGGATTTTACAATTTAAGTAACGCACCCCAATTTTTGTATGGAAGTCAAGTTTTTTTATGCGATTTTTTTTTTTGCGATATTTCGTGGAACGCATCTACCGCATAAAAACAGGATTGACTGTATAACTGTTGGTATGTGTGGAACATTAAACAAAAAAATAATTTTTTTTTTTCTAATGAAAGATAATCTCATAAATATAATATTGAAGATTTAGAAAATGTTGCGTTCTTTGTTATAATGAGAATTTATATCATTTGGTAATATAAAAAATATGAAAATTTAGAATGAACTTTCGTAAAATTATAAAAAAGTATTATTTGAATAATTTTGAAAAGATCCCTGTCATTATGTTGGTGACATGCATTGAGAACAAATTTATCCTACCTAAATTTAATAGTCTTTGTTTGACAGTTACTGTCAAACAAAAGTAGTCGTTTGTCAACATTGTGAAGATGTAATTTTATTATTTAAAATACAGTGAAATAAAGAGGTATTAGCTATGCCAAGTATTTCTAAACCAATCAGTAAGAGTGCTCGGAATGGTTTTCTAAGAGTCTTTCAGTTCTGTGAACATGAAAAATCTGAAAAAAAAACAATAATTCCCTTCGGGTCGACATTTCGAATCATTTCGAACTGTCAATGGCGTCGTATGCCAAACATTTCGTGCCGCATGTCAATAGCTCAATTTGCTTGAAAACTAAACTCATTGGGACATGACAATCGCTCAAGCAATTGTTTCTGCGTCTCCAAGTCAGATACGCAAATTATTTGCTATCATTTTTTTGACATGCTTCCCATCGAATCCACGTGAATTGTGGAAAATGTACAAGGATGACATGTCCGAAGACACTTTACACCGAATTCGCGTCAGTTCAGGGAATCCCGATCTCGAGGTGAATGAGGAGATACATAACCAGGCGTTGCTTTTGATCGAAGATATGTGTTACCTCATGCGCTGCATGATGCGTCGCCAGATCGAGGAATGAACGACGCTTTCAATCGAGAATCGGAACGTAAACGTGAATATGATCGAGATGCATTGAACCAATCACTTCGAACGAATGTACCACTGTTGAACCCCCAACAGAAAGTGTACGATACTTTAATGAAGGCAATTGATGAGGGAAATGGTGGCTTATTTTTCCTCCGCATTGGAAGCACTCAACCGAACTATGAAAGATCAGCGCAATGACTCAAAATGTTTTGGAGGCGCAATGATTCTACTATCTGGCGATTTTCGCCAAACACTACCAGTTATTCCAAGATCGACCGCTGCCGATGAAATAAACGCTTGACTTAAAACATCGACTCTGTGGCGCTATGTTAAGAAACTTCAGCTAACGACAAACATGCGAGTTGCATTTCTAAAGGACCATCTGCCGCAGATTTCTCCAAGCATTTGCTGACTATCTGTAACGGCCGTGTTCCTGTCGACGAATCGAATGGATTGATTTCGTTTTTGCCGAATTTTTGAAATTTCGTCTCATCATTGCTAATCACAAACATCATAATTGGTTGAGTGAACGAGCAATTCTTGCAGCAAATAACAAAGATGTGGATCATTTCAACTTCACAATTCAAAATCAAATCGTTGGTCCACTGCATTCCTTTAAATCTATCGACTGTGCCACGTGAATAACATCATTTCAATGTAATTAAAATACTTTTCATTTTTAATTTTGCACATTTATTGAACTTAATTCATTTTGAGTATTCATTCAAACTGAATTTAACTCATCCAATAAATTAACACAACATTTAT